>JACTOM010000030.1:1999178-2010682 GCA_015832385.1 Elymnias hypermnestra | reverse complement strand
TGTCAAACATTTATCCATGAAAAGGTTGAACAGCCATGGTGACGCAACACATCCCTGTCGAACACCTCTTTCGACAGGAAACCACTCCGTGTACGCTCCGTTTATTCTGACACAGGCACTAGAACCCTCATAGAGAGACTTCAATGCTTGGATCAGACAACCGCTCACCCCATACGTAGATAACGTTGACCACAGCTCATTCCTCACCACTCGATCATAGGCCTTTTCTAAATCTACGAACGCGCAATAAACTTTTTGGTGTTTAGCCAAACATTTTTCAGTTATGCACCGTAAAGAAAAGACCTGATCCGTACATCCCATTCCTCTTCTAAATCCCGCTTGCACGTCCCATATTTTCTCATCAGTTTCATTAATCACCCTTTCAATTAATATCTTTGCATACAATTTGCCGACGACACTAAGAAGGCTGATACCGCGGTAATTTTTGCACTCCTGCTGTGACCCTTTTCCTTTATATAGAGGGACAATTACGGCCTTGCTCCAATCTCTTGGGACTTGACCTTTCTCCCAGCATATATTGAAAAGGCAGTACAGCTGAGCTACCACAATCCCGCGGCCAGCCTTCAGCATCTCGACTGACACTCTGTCATACCCAGCAGCCTTACCTGATTTCATACCTTTTATCGCTTTCATGATGTCATCCATACTAATCTCGCTATCACTTGTCTTACATTCATTGCTATCCGCAGAGGCCATATTTACATTTTATACTGACAAGATGTAAACCTGTCAATTCACATTCAATCAGCATAATAGATTCAAGTTCCAAAACTCTCTGATGAGTGAGATCTTAACTTATTTATCTGCCTTTTACTTTCAAATTAGTCAAGTACAGATATCTCCTCATTATATAGATTGATCCTATGTATAAAAAGACATCTCGCATTATAGACATTTTTATGTATCTGCAGTTTCGTTGATTATATCACCCCATTTATCATACAGCTACCTCCTGATAACATTGATGGCTCCTCCGTATAAAGGGACAACTTACATTTCGATGATTATATCACCTAATTTATAAAACTATCTTATCGTCTGTTTTATATTTGAATCTTTATACGTAGGTGCCGTCGATATCTATTTATGTATAAAAAAGCGATATCCAGGTATCTATTGACTCATGATTCACGATATGTCTGGAACCATAAGGCGTAGACTTAAAATTTGGTAGGAATATTCCTTTTGCCGAGTAGAGGTCAGCTAAAAAGGACTCTACGAAATTGATTGAAATTTAGTACAGCAATAATCTACAGTCTGAAAAGTATACACAGCAAATAACTCATTGAAGTATTTATACGTATGTTTTTAATTTTTAAAACAATTTGCCTAAATTAATAAAAATGCTACCCATTCAACGCAGATGAAGTCGCGGGTTCAGCCTGTTGACAATAAATGACTGACGATCACATAAAATCCTTGCTTCCGGTTCTGAGAAGAACCCACAACAAACTCAGTCCGGCATCTTTTCTTTATATCATCAAAATAAGTATTTTCTTTTTTTTATTAAGAGCATTTACTCCCATGCTTAATTGCAATATGATTTATAATAAAGGAGCCTATTAACGTTCCACTGCTGTGTATAAACATTTTCAGTCATAGAAGAGGGTTTGAAGATAGAACCCACAATTACACTACGTTGCGGGGGGTTTCTTTGATTGACGAGGACAAGAAATGAAATGCTATAGAAATATTTTAATGGTTTATTTCACATTGTCAATTTATTCAAGAAAATGCAGATCACTTATTATTTTTACATGTTTATAAATTTGTTTAAAGAAATCAATAAATATGTATATAAAAATATTCGCTGTACACAATGCAATGGCAGTATTAAACCTACTCTAATACAAAACACTAATGGTATTGAACACATCGCTGCTTTGGAAGAATAAGGACAATTCAAAATATTTTTTCAAAATTACAAACAATCAAGTTGTAATAAAAAAACATCTATTTATTAAAATAATCTTTTAAAGTACTTTTGAATTGTCAAATATTGTTTTCATGACATTTATAATGTACGACTGACGCTGATATAAGTGAAAGACTTGGAAGCTAGTTTCTTTTTTAGTCCTGTTCAAAGAAGAACCCACACAAATTTCAGTAGGGTGTTCTTTTTTACAGTCATCATTACAATATATAATACTAGCTGACCCAGCAAACCTCTATAATAACTATTACAGCTATTTAAAAAAGGGGTTGGTAATAGAAAGGTAAAAATTTATGTATGCTGTGTCACAAAATTTTTTATCAAAAAAATAAACAATCAAATTTTGGGGTGGATCACACTTGGCATTTAGAGGTTTGAAAAATAGTTAGTAGCGGATTCTCAGACTTACTGAAAATGCATAAAAAATTTCATAAGTATCAGTCAAGCCGTTTCGGAGGAATATGGGAACAAACATTGTAACACGAGATCTTTATATATTATGTATATATATATACCCCCACGTTTTTTATTTTTACGATTTCAATTTATTGAGCGTAACCTTGAAAGCATCTTTTAACATTAGATAATATAGACATCACTACTGGGTGATTCACTAGCATTTTGATATTATTCATAGTAGTCTTCTTTTATACTAGGGGATTGTTATTAAATCAAAGCAGCGATATGTTTCGATCACTAATTGATATATTCCCATATTATTGTCTCTATAATACACTTCATAATCATTTGGGTATGATTAAGAATTTCACCTTTTATAAATAAATTCAAACCTTACATACTATTATAATCACACCGGTATAGTCTAAGATGGTAGTGCGCTAATCTAGTAAGAGGCAATTCCACCTCTTATGGTTTCTACACAAAATCGTACGAGAATACAAATCTGTTTGCTTGGCGGCACGTCTTTGCTGGTAGAGTGGTAACTTGCCGCGGCCGAAGCCTCCCATCACGCCAGCTACAGACAAATTAGAAAATCTAAATTCGTCCTACCGGGGATCGTACTTAGGACAATTATGTATTGTAGCTGTTCAACGTTTTGAAGTGAAACTTCTTGAGGCGCATGAGGGTAAAATTTTTACGGATGAAACGCGTGATAAGCGTCACGAATATGTGCAGTGTTTTTATGCTAATTTGTTTGAAGGTCGGGTAGTTTTAATATTTATAAATAACATGTGGCATTTTATTTGCCACTCGTCATTAAATAATTTAATATACTATTTAATTGCTATTTTTCGTAAATTTTTCATTAAAAAATAAACTTTATTTAATAATTTCTAATATTGACAAAAAACACGAGGCATTTTTATTTACAATAAATTATTTTTATTAACTTTCCAGACTGTTAATATTTTAATGACACATTAAATTCTTGACATATATTTCTTTTTCCCTTTCCTCTAAATCTCAGAAACTAAAGTTTTAGATTTGTATAACTATAAACAAGACTTAAAAATTAGTTTGCCACAAAAGTTTCACTTCTGACATGTGTATTTTATACGCACGTACTTTTAATTTTTTTCTATGTACGCACTATTGATTTTAATGCCATATATACTTTATAAATTTTGTGTTGACCAATATAAAGGTAACCCCGGACCTCAGTCCGCGAATCGAGTGCTGGCATAATTACGCAAGCCAAGTCGAAATTTGTAAGGTTTAATTTTATTTACAATTGTTTAACAGATTATAACAAATATTGCATAAATATGCACCATTCCTAACCTCTCCGAATCCAATTGCTAAATTCCCCACATCATTTCTCACTTATTTTGAACACAGTATCCAGGTGGTCCTTGTGGTAGTCCAACTCTTCAGTGAGCGCCATGGCCAGTGTGTGCGGTGTGATCTCCGTTTCCAGATATTCGCGCAGTAGTATCTAAATATATATATAAAAAGATATATTGTCATAATGATTATATATTACAAAACAAGTACTCCACCGCGTCTGTCTATCCGCGTTTACGATAAACTTAACCCTTTCTCTGCGTCTAACGTATTATTAACAAACTCGCATCCATACGAACGGATTAGTTTATGATGGAACATATGGCTTATGTGTGCGGCCTTCCGGGAAACCGGGAGAATAGTGCCACTCTCATGGCCCATGGTTTGGAGTGTGTGTAAATATATTTTCCCGCCTAAAAAAGGAGTCTTAAAATAGGCAAGGGTTCAGCTCTTCCGTAAAGTAAAGTAGCAGCCCATTAACGTCCCACTGCTGCACAGGCCTCCTCATTCATATGAGAGAGGGTTTTTAGAGCATAGTCCCACCACGCTACTGCACTACTGATTGGCAGGCATAGTACACAAGTTCACTCTCATAGTCCGATGTGACGGGAATCCGACACGACCGGAGAGAGTTCGGGCGCATGACCGATGGCTTAACGAGCTCTTCGAGGCACGAGGGTGGATCACACCGCCAACTTCCCAACTTCGGGCAAATATTGAGGAAATCTTAATAGAAAATTCAATATTGACTTTTAATTGTCCCGACCCGGGACTCGAACGCAGAACCTCATATCTGTAGTCGAACATGCTAACCATTAGAACAATGAAGCAGCACTTCGGTATAAATAATGATTTTATTTAAATTTATACTGAAGAGCTATTGTAAGTCTTTTATTCCGACAAAATACAGTAAAATATCTGTCTTCAAGATTATGTTATGTGTATTATTATAACGGTGCAATAATACAATTTTATTAACAGTCTTTTATAAATATACTAGCTGAACCCGCAATTTGGTCTGCATGAAATGTTTGTTTGGTAGCATTTTCATTATTTTAGGCAAATTGTTTTACAAATAAGATCCCTACCCGCACTGCCCTATGGGGGTGGAATTTTCTAAAATTTCCTTTTGATGGTTTCCATTATGTCAAAAAAAAGTTTGTAAATGTAAAGTTTGAATTATTTTAAATATGACAATTTGATTTTTAATTAACACCCCCGCCCCCGTTGCGGGTGGAGTTTTGTAAAATCCGTTCTTAGCTGTCCTCTAATCGGCAATAGGAATATCCTATCAAATGTCAAGTCTCTACGCCTTATGGTTCCAGAGATATCGTGATGAGTCAACAAATGCCTGGATATCTCTTATATATATAGATGTGTCTCATTACCATCAATTCCTTTTCCAAAAAGAACGAAACACTTCCCTCTTACTTCGCAAATTCGCCCTACCGAGGATCTTAATCCGGATCTCTGCTGACGAGCGAGTACTGGCACCACTACACGTAGTAATATGAGGTGTAAACAAAATGCAATTACCTGTGGCGGTACCGAGCCACCGTGCCTCAGCAGGCCGTGGCGGAGCGCCTGTCCTGCGCTACGGGCCAAGGGATCCGCAGCAAAATGTTTGCGCCACACCGCCCAAGCCAGTGCACGTGATATCAAATACGAATAGTATTTTGCCCCATACCCGATCAGGTGACTGAAGCGGTGCTGCCATGCCTGAAATTAAAGATAAAGTAAAGCTGCTCCACTGCGGGTTGGTAGGTTAAACATACCCCAAAAATACTCCCGGGATATGCAGGTTACCTCACGTTTTCCTTCATCGAAAAGCAGATAATTTCTTTAGGTTTAGACTTAGAGGTACCTGCCCAGGAGTCAAACCCAAAACTTCTTTAAATGAGAATCGTCCTATCTCAACAATTATTATTTCAAATATTTAAATCAATATAATATTGTATTGAGACTGTAAGTAATGAGTTTGTTGTGGGCACAGTTACAGCTTCCTATCCCATGCAAGGGTATAGAAGTGTATATCGAAACGAATTTGAAATCCACCTGAAAACTAAAAAAAATAAACTCGATGCAGTCTTTTTCGAACGAATTCATTTACTAAGAATTATATTTGAAAATATCCGTACTAAATGAGTAGCTTTGCAAGGAGTCGCTTTATGATATTTCAAATCAATTGGGAATAGTTTTGAACATCTCGTGATGAGTTACGTCATCCAAAACCATCTTTCCATAGTTATCTTTATATTTGGGGCACACAGACAGTTTGAAAGTCTAAAACGGACATAAGTAAAAACTTTTTTTTTAACACAAATTTAAGATACAGTTAGTAAATTTTTACTATGAAAACAGAAACTAAAAATTTGAATTATTTCTATCAAACCAGCACAGATTTTTACATCATGGAAATAATTTGGAAAGCTATAACAATATTTTGCTTGAGCTATTATTATTAGACTGAAGATTATAACGGTCCGTGAAGGTACCATGTGATAAGTGTACGTTATGAAATGTTTACTATAAAGCCATGGTCCTCACCGTGTTTTCGACATAGGGTAAGCCGTAGTACTGTTTTTGAACTTGCTGAAGCATCTCCGTGGTGTCGCTGCAGCGAGCCGCGTCGGACCCGTGGTACTGCTGGTCCAACGCTGAATAAAACACCTGGCGTTACAACAGTGTCATGACTGATTATTAATATTTTAGGACTAGAAACAAACAAAACCTTTAACAAAATAAAAAAAGTTAAAAGTACACAAGTCAGAAGTGAAATTCTTTGGCCAACTAATTTTTAAGTCTTGTTATATTTATAAAAATTTAAAACCTTACATTTCCGAGACTGAAAGGGAGGGGAAAAGGAAGATAAGATTTTCATTAAAATTGTCAAAGATGAATACAAATAACTTATTGAAATCTCATAGAATAATAGTATATTTAATTTTTAAATAACGAGTGGCATTTTAATATGCCACATGTTATTTGTAAATATTGCAGCTACCTAACCTTCAAACGAATTAGCATAAAAAACGCTGCACATCTTCGTCCGTAAAAATTTTACCCTCACGTGCCTAAAGAAGTTTCACTTCAAAAATGTAATGTAAGTAAATGCTAACGTTTTAAATATGGTGCATTAAATTGAAAGCTGAAGAAATGGAGACACTAAAGAAAGACACCAAAATAGATAAAAACCTGTAGTTGCATTTCACTAGCACCAAAAAGGTGTTTCGAGGCACAAAGACGTTGCAACATATCCTCCGGCATTGGAGCTCCGGTCTGGAAGTGCCGCGCAAACCGACGCACAACCTACAACAATCATGCAATATAATTTATATTGTGTATATGTATTTCTATACTAAATGAAAAGAATAAATATACAAGTTCAAGCTGTATGCGCGAAGAGGCAGTGTTACTATTAAACAAGGTGATTATGAAGTTTATTATGTTATTTATATACACCACACATCTTACAAACAAATCAGATTTAACTTTATATTAAGTAGTGACTAAACGCTTATCGTTTTATAGCAATCTCTTCGAGACGACCTAAAGAGTAAAGAAAGACAGTAATAATAAAAAAGGCAGGGGGTGTACGTTTAAATAAGTAACAATTTTTGGTTGCGTTTATGTTTTTTAATTAGGAATGTTTATCTTTTCAGGGTTTTATTAATTTCTAGTCAATCCCGGGGTATCCAAAAGTTTTGGGAGAATTCAATCACTTACACTCGTAGAAAATATCTAAGGAAAACTTTATTAAAAAGGAGTTTATGCTCCTATGGGTGTAAATATGGTAATACAGGATGCCCATAAATGGGTGTGCATGCTAGGGCATGTGTGAAACACAAGTATACATAACATGTGCGATAATGCATATGTGCAGTCCAGTGGTTAATTAAACTTACAAATAAGTGGATGTGTTTTTGCGTATATTTGTACTGACGCATGAGCATATGAGAGTGTGTACACGTGCGACATAAAGTGTGCGCGTGTGTGTGTGCGTGCGAGTGTGTGTGCTAGTGTGTATATGTGTGAGGACTTACGTCGGGGCAAGCGGCGAAGTGCTCCATGAGGACAGAGGGTAGTTCTGCAAGATCAGTGGCGCAACGCGTGCCGGCCACATGCTGGTGCGGCGCCCGAGCCAGCATGGAATGCAGCGCGTGACCCAGCTCGTGGAACAAGTTATCCACGGCGCCACCGCGCAATAGCGCCGGCCCCGACCGATGCCCGCCCCCCAACGACAACATCACCACCACCACCGGGTTCTGAATAAACATCCATTACTTAGATAATAACAAGGTTAAGTTTATTTTTTTTAATAAGGTTATGAACGACTGCACAACTATGACATTTCAATTACTTATGATATAGCTAAAGATATAGCTTCGTCCTGCGACTTCCTTTGCGTCAACTTTAAGATTTAAACTAGAGAGAAATAGCTAACCTATGCTAGCTACTATTATGTTGTTACATCATCACTTATACAGATTCCTTACGGGGACACTACAATCAGATCATAGAGTATATGCATGTCAAATTTGTCAATATATAATACTCACTCCACCCCGCAATGATACCCGCGTACTTTTTGATTCCGTTGGAATAAAGGAAAACTCGTTATTAATGCAAGGACACGTCGAAAAAGGAACATATATGAGGAATGTCAAATCAACGCGTAAATAATAAAGTAAATCTCTCAGAAGTTTTGCTTTTAACTGGATCTCGTGAAAATATGAAAAAAAAACACGTTCATAGTAAGAGACTATGTCGCGAGAGGACAATCTATGTCGAGTTTTTAGTCAATCAATCAAGGCGAATATTTTTTGAGACATCGCAATAAGTGATCCTTTTTCGCTTATACATCCGGAACCCGTGGGAATATGGAAAACTCGCTCTTAGTGAGCGTCTTTGTTGTCTACGTTGAAAAGTAAATAACCTATGCGACTTTCTTTTTTTATTGCTAATTAGCACTTGAGTGTGATCTCACGTGATGGTAAGTGATGATACAATCTAAAATGGAAACGCGCTAATTTGATAAGAGACGATATCTCCTATTGTTTCTACACAGCATCGTACCGGAACACAAATTTCTGTTTTGGGGGTACGTCTTTGCTGGTAGGGTGGTAAATAGCCACGGCTTAGCCTCCTCCATCAGTCCTGACTAAGACAAATTAGAAAATACAATTTCCTAAATTCACCCTACCGGAGATCGTACTTGGGAACGCTGCTAGCAAAGCAAGAACTCGCACCATTGTGCCAGTGAGGTCCACAATTATTAGCAAACATCAGTGTTTCAAATTTAATGTAAATCGGTTAAGTGATTTGTCGTTACGAGGCGAGAAATAAGAGATACATTCGCATTTATAATATTAGCAAGGAATCAATTATGTCGCCGAAATTAAGTCGGGATAGGATGGAGGTACAATGGATTTCTAGACTAATCAAGCTGCGTAGCTATTTTTGAGCCCTTGATTAACAGACAAACAAAATTGCATATTTATAAGCAGGACAGAGGGTCTCAATTACCTGATAAGAGCCATCGGGAAGTAACTTTCCGCCTTGAATAGTAAAATGACAGTCTTGATGAGGCTTGCCAGGCCTCTCATACAGGTCGCAATAGATGTGACCCAGTAGACCTTCATTTTCTGCTACAACTGCTAGCTTATAAACATCCGGTGACCATGATTCACCTAGAGTCAACAAAACACATACATATCACTACTTTGTGATAGGATTCCAAAAAAATTATTCGAATTTTACAGGAGAGCTGTTTGAAATTTAATTGTTATTAAAATATTGAAATCTCAAATGACGAATTATAAATAAAAATGCCACGTGTTTTTTGTCAATAATAGAAATTATTAATTAAATTTTGTTTTTGAATTTAAAATTTAGAAAACAGTTTTTATGAAATACTTTTATTTCTTATGATAAATACTATATTAAATTATTAAATTGGCAGTGGCAAATTAAAATGCCACATGTTATTTCTAAATATTTAAACTACCGAACCTTCAAAAGAATTAGCATTAAAAAATGCTCGAATTAGCATTAAAAAACGCGTTTTAACCGTAAAAATTTTACCCTCGTGCGCCTAAAGAAGTTTTACTTCAAAAACCTAATTTTACAGGAGAGTCGTTTGAACATTTAAGAACATAAACGATTAAACCAACCAACATTATATAATATTTTGTGACCTCAAAGCATCATTATTGCCAATTGGAATATTACTTTTTAACACATGATAAAAGATTTAATCACGTGATTCAATATGCGAAAATATCCTTTAGTACATGTTATTTATTTATTACAAAAGAGTTTTCTTTGTATATTGAAGTTAGGTTGGATTATAATTCGTTTTATAAATTGTTATTCAGAATCAAACAACAATGACTATAACTATATTATAAAGAGTTGAACACGTCTCAACCTGTGGTGACATGACTTGTCATCGAATTTTAAAATAAAGTTGTAGAACTAAGTATATCAAATTGATATGATATTTTATGTAAAATTTATGGTTCGTAATAAATCGATAAATAGAGGCCAACATCAGAGTCTGCAATTATTAAAAATTTGCCATAAAGAAGATTAATTTATTAATAACGTAAAGCTGTTTTGTACTAGGCTTCACGGGCAGTTAGAATTTTTAGGGAATTTAGAAAAATAAAATCGATAACTTCTTTATAATTCCGATCGTTATATAAACTGTTAGACCTACAAGCCTCTCATATCATAAAAGTAGTATGTATGGGTTAAGAATGAATGAATTACTCATCAAATGTTTACTCTACGCTGATGATCAAGTAATACTTGCGTCATCCGCTAATGAGCTACAGGAGATGCTAAATATAATAAATGAAGCTTTGAAAAGGAAAGGAATGAAAGTGAATGTAAACAAAACGAAATTTATGATTTTTGAGTGAGATGAATCTATGATGAATGGCAATATTTTGATAGATGGGGAACAAGTGGATGAGGTGAAAGAATTTGTATACTTGGGATCTAAATTTACAAAAGATGGAACATGTGAAAGTGATATCGAAAGGAGAGTGAATGCAGGGAATATGGTAAATGGTGCTCTGCATGCTTTTATGAATAGCCAGATGGTGTCTCAAAGGGCTAGACTGGCAGTGCATGCTGGAGTGTTGGTGCCAACACTTATGTATGGTAGTGAAAGTTGGGTATGGCAGAAGAATCACAAAAGTAAAATAAATGCGGTAGAGATGAGAGCGTTGAGAAGCATGAGTGGATTAAAACTGAGTGACAGAGTAAAAAATAGTGTGATAAGAGATCGTTGTGGTATAAAAGACGTAGTGACTAAAATTTAGAAAGGTATGCTTAGATGGTTTGGGCATGTAGAGAGAATGAATGAAAACAGACTAACAAAAAGGATTTACGAGTCAAGAATGAACGCGAAAGTTGGAAGGGGAAGACCAAGGCGAACGTTCCTGGACCAAATCCAGAACATTTTAAATAACGGCCAGATCAAGAGTACTGTAAACCGACGACCTTGTATGAAAGGTTTAAGAGAATGAAAGAAGCGAAGGAGATATGCAAGGATCGTGGCAAGTGGAAGGATGTTGTCTCTGCCTACCTCTATGGGCTATGGCGCTCAATTAATGCGGATGCATGCGAAACAAATATCTACCACACACTTATCAGTGAAATTAAACACGCGCATATAAATCTCTTTCATAAAATTTAGTTGGCAATTGTATGATAGGATTCTAACCATAATGGTGTTAAGAGGGTGTTATATCTTTGATAGATTTTAAGGTTTTGTTTCGAACAGTTCTCTTAT
>JACTOM010000030.1:1906530-1998952 GCA_015832385.1 Elymnias hypermnestra | reverse complement strand
TATATATATATATATATATAGATAGATATAGATATATATATATATATAGATATAGATATAGATATATATATATATATATATCTTTTTTATCGTTATTCTAACAAAGCTGAGATTAAAGTTTTTTAAAAATATAGGTATGATACCTGGCAACATTTGTTCAGATTGCAAAGTGATTCCGTAGAGTTCTTGGCACAGCATATTAAGCCCTTCCATACATGCACCGAGGGAGAAGTACGGGCTGTAGTCAGAAGATGCTAAATTCAGCAGCTGTGTCTTCGCCTTGTGTGTGAAGTATGGAGTGTCCCAGCACATTAGGGATTTCTGTCATAAGCCCATTCACGCGAACCATTGTTAATTTATACATATTTACTCACAACAGGGTATTATTGAAACATAAATTGTAGCTCATAATAAAAACACGGTAAATTGGTAAAACAGTAAATTGTTGGCAACTTTGAATATAACTTATAAAACACAATTAAATTTGAGTTTTTTTGTGTTAGGTGCATATACTTGGTGGAATCAACAATAGAACATATGGTACATTTATTATAAATGGACATCTTGACGACTCAAAAAGCCTTTTGCAAACAAAACTAAATGTCAGGAAGATAAAACTAAATAAAATAACAGAACAATTAGAATTCAATCATAGAAGTAATGGTGTAAGAAAACTCTTACATAGATTTGATCCAATACCTGATATGGAGTCTCCTTGTGTTTCATAGCCGCCATAGCTTCAAAATCTATATTGGCGCGATCGTAAAGATTATCCGATAGTATATCCAGAAATTGACGGACATTTGAGGATGTCTCCATTGTACTCGCTTTGATAGCCCTGAAAATAAGATATTTCCATATAGCATTGTATTTTTAATTTTATGAAACACAAATAAAGAATTTTTAAAACTATTCCAATGTACATTGTGACAATAATAATTTGTGATATATATTAATAAGAAAAAATACCTACAAGTTTAAAAAACTGAGTTGGGGATAGCTAAATCAGTTAGAACAGATACACAAACATATTTAATAATACCTACCAACAGGAGCACACACAGCAAGCGTATACCCACATGGCTGACAAATAAACGCACACTCACACACACATACAAAAACATAAAATATTGCATAACAGATAGTGTTTTTGGTGATCTTTATATCAATTTTTTCATTTTCACCTGTCAGCATAGCAATCGAAACCGCATAGGTCAGCCAATTGGTGCCTTGCTTGTAGCGTGGCAGACAGTAGCTGCTCTTGTGTTTGGTCAGGGGCCAAGTAAAGGCGGTATGCTGCCTCCCTCGCTGCAGCCTCTCCGCACTCTGCATATACACCGCTCACCATCACATGCTCTCCTTCTGAACTAAAACTATAAGAATAATAATAATGTATTAAACAACAAATAGCAAAATTTCACTAACTTTTCTTCTTAAGGTAGTGAGATAGATCTTTAGTATGACCTTGTTTGATAGTGTAATGTGGTAATGTGGAGGTAAGAATTAATAAACCTCTTAATGGTTTTAAAATCTCTTAAAGTCTTCTATGCCATAATAATATACATAAAATCCATACTTCCAAAATAGAGTTTTCTTCTTAAGCTCAAATTTTAGAGAATATCTGGACAAAGACACCAGCTAGAATTTGTACAGTAAACATTTGTAACAAGTCATGTTGATAATAGATTTCATGAAATGGGATTTGAAACAAGTATTTTGACTGCAAATATTAAAATTAGAATATTGTCTACTTACAACTGTCTAACATTCTGGGGAATGGCAGATCTTGGGACCCTTCTAGGCTTTGCAGCACCAGCCATAAACTGTTGCCCGGTTTGCAGTATGAGATCATTTAAAGCCACAACCCTCTGTCGTGGCCCTTCAGGTAACTGTATACCACTCTGTTCAAAATCAAATAGAAACAACTCTGCTAAGTGACGATCACCACATGTACCACGTTTCACTGAATCACGTAGAGCTTCATATAAGCCTTTGTGTGTATTTAGTCTAAAAATATATACAATATATTATATATTTAAAATATATATACATAGACAGATATACATACATAATATTGAAATTTATAAGATGGAGAAAATTGTATAGCACCATCCCCCATTGAAATCTCATGTAAATGCCTTAAAGTTTTTTTGAAACAGTCGTCATGGTCGCTTCAACCGATGAACGTCCGCTGCTAGACATAGGTCTCACGTAATGACCTCCACAAGGCCTGATCTTGCGGCGCCTAACTCCAGCGGCTACCAGCGACCCTCTTTATATCATCGCTCCACCTTGTGGTGAGTCTGCCTACACTGCGCCGTTCGGTGCGGAGTCGCCACTCCAGCACCTTCATCCCCCAACGTCTATCGGTCCTTCGGACTATGTGCCCCGCCCGTTGCCACTTCAGGTTCGCGATTCGTAGGACTATGTCGGTAACTTTGGTTCTACTACGGATCTCTTTATTTCTAATTCGATCACATATACAAACTCCGAGCATAGCCCTCTCCACCGCACGCTGACTGACTCTGAGCTACCGCATGAGGCCCATAGTTAGCGACCATGTCTCAGAACACTGTTTGAAGACATTGGTCTTCAGGCACTGAGGGATATCGGACGAAAATATCTGGCATACATTCCCAAACGCAACCCAACCAAATTGATAAGAATCTCTGGAAGAGATTCTCTTGCCAACCCCAACAACTTTGAAGCAGTATTTTAAAATAATTTATCTGTTATCTTAAAGGGCAGATTTTACTTATTATTTGATTAATGGAAACTCACTTTTCTACAACACCACTAACACTGATGCAGGCCTCTTCTGCAGCACTAGCAAAATGTGGTTGAGGGTGTGCAATCCGTACAAACTCTGCTAAATCTGCAACCTTGCACAAAGTATCTGACAGCTCATCAAATATATCCACCATAGGTCTTGTAGGATTTGATGTGGCTTCCTCTATTAATCTGTCTGTAGCTGCTATTGCATGTTCCTTTAGCGTTACAAAACCTTCAAAGCTGGTAAGCTCAGGTTTATTGAATAATCCCTGTTTGCAAAGTAAGTTTTAAATAATAAACAAACGTTTTTTAGAATCATTTTATATTTCCAGAAAGCCATTGTTCAATTTAATTTTTACAGGACTTGTCAAATGTCACTCCAACCGATTAAAAACAGCATTACTGAGATTTTATTCAGATCAAACTCATTTTACATGCATTATTTATCTTGCATGTTTAAGTCCAGAAATCAGTCTAATTGAGCTATCTAAGTGCTTTATCTATTTAAACATGTAGTTCCAGAAAATATTATCATATAATTTACATTTAAGTTTATTAATCTCTATTACTAGATTTTTAGGTACATCTAACAATATTACATTGTTTTTACTAGTTGTTGAACTTACAGTTCTTTCCCTTAAAGAATCAAATATCGGTCTTGAAGTTGGTCTTGTGTTGAAAGCTGTAGCAAGAGGGGACCATGTACTGACATGTCTCCTGCCTGTTCCCAATAATGGCTTCAGCAGCTTCATTTTGTATTACTTATACCTTAGATAAAGACAATATAATTTGTATTAACTCATCAAAGAATACTAATATTATTATTTCTGCTGTTTAACTCTGTGGTTACAAAAAATTAACTTATTGTTTTAATATTTCTTCAAAAATTAACATCACAAAATAAAATTGACTTTCAGAAAATTTCAGAATACTGTTTAGAATTCCTTATTTCACATAATAGTTTACTTTTAAAATGCATTATGTACATCAACTATTTCGCAGGTTGATAAAACTGTTTTCATATTATTTTAAGCAACAATAATTAATAGTGAACAAATTTATAAATTAGGAAAAAGGATTTTACAAATTGTAACTAGACAAAAACTAAAACAACTGTTATACTTTCACGTCACTGGCACTGTTCTAAGTGATTAAAACTGTATGCATTATATATAGAGTTTATTAAACTTAAGTTAATATACGTGTATTTAACATACTGTTAGATTGAGAAATTGTGATTTTTTAAAAGTGAAGAGTGTGTACACATATTGTTCTTCACAACACCAAACACTTACTCTTATAATCTTAGAACTCTCTTTAATTGAGGACTTATATTCTTGCAAATACAGTAAAGAGGCTTAAAACGGGCGAAACATTATAGATTCCGCATCAATTGAAAAAGCCTAAGTCCACAATACTTTGAAATCGGCCATTCTATTATTAGATTAGAGACAATTTGCAACTTTAAGAATGACGCAGTCATACTTGACAATTGATTTGACATGTAATTACTAATTATTAATAACTTGTTAAATGGGTTCTGGTCCTTTCCAGATTCCATGACATGGCGAATAGCCTGTAAATTATGAAATTAAAACGCTATCGTTACAAATAATAGTAGGTGGAACCCAAAAGGGTACCTTGCGCGTTACTCGAGCTCGTCAGAAAACCATACGGGGAGCAACCTTTACCCGTTAATGGACTCCTACCAAATAAAAATTCTAACTAGGTTTGTTGAGGGCAGCCCGTCATATTGATCAAACTCGAACGCGTCAGATAAAACTTTAAATATCTGACACGCTCGAATAACTTTATTTTTGATTACTCCTTTACATGTCCACCCCCACTTTAATCATCACGTTAATATGTATCGGTGATCAGAAACACCAATCGCATATATCGTATGAATTTTTGCCGTGGCTGAGTATTTCGATGTGACTTTTTTACCCCCTCTAAAATGGAAAACTTTCTATAAGTCCCCATGACTCTCGAGTAACTGCAACTTTAGCAGCCCAGGCTCCCGCACTATAATAACTTTCATATGAATTGTCAAAGTATACGTTATTGGTGCAGATGCCTTTAGAACAATTTAAGTTTTGTATTAGCTTTATTTTCTACAAAATATCGCATCCTTTTGACTTTGGTCTTATGAAGGCGCTTTTGAAATTTTTACTCGAGAGAATTTGAAAATTTAGTATAAAACCAATTTGCTTGCTTTGCTAATTTAGTCTTGCTGTTACTTTCTAATTCCGCATACTTACACGTTAGAACTTTTACACCGTCCTTAAAATTTTCATGTTAAAAATAAAACCAATTTTATTAATAAATATGATATGACTTTATTAGTGATTTTTAGACAACTTAGTTAATTTCAATGAGCAATTTAATTTTGGCACATCAATTGCCATGTTAGTTATATATTATTTATTATGGAAAATGATGATACTTTCAGAAATCAAAACAGTGAACTATTTAAATCCAGCAAAAAACTCATACATTGTCCGTATTCAAAATTAAGTTGAAAAATAATAAACAAGCAAGAAATTATGATAGCGCTAGTAAAAATCGAACACGAAACTTGACCCATTATATAGTTTTGGAATGTTCTTACCCCATTACACCCACACAGTATTAAAATTAATTATACACTTAAAATTTAAGCCGTACTTGTAGCTTGTCTCTTAGTATGATGAAAGGATTCTAACATTTTTTTTTGTGGAATCCGTTGATATATATACAGATGTATTAACAAAGCTTTAAAAAGTACAGAAAAATTAATAGAAATCTATAAATCGTTAAATGGCATACAAATATTCTACAAAAATCTTCTTGTGGGTATATAACGGAAAGTTCTAATAGTAGGTGAAGTGTAAAATAACCAGATCTTTTCTTCTTATCGTTAATACATGATATAGCTGCAAAAACGAATATATCCTTATAAGGTGTAAGTTTACATTTATTGTCTACACTCATTTAAACTAAACTATACACAGAAATAAATAGATGTAAATATATATCAACTGTTTTGAAGGCTAAAGTTTTAAGATACAATCGTATCGACGCTGAACGCAAACGAGTAGTAACCTGCAAATCGAAAATTGCTTATCATAATAGAATAACTTTTCATAAAAGGAAAAAATACAATAAAAAGGTTTTTTTAATCGACTCTAGTTATCATTCTGGTACACTATCGTTATATTTTGTTGCTAAGTCATAGCGGCATTACCTTAGTCTTGTTAAAACAATGTTTTGAGGGTTATTACGTCTTTGATTATAGGTTACGATATGTATACAAACAAATAAAAATCATTATCATATATTTATATGTCTGGTTGTTATATCAAAACAGTTATTTATTAAATGCGATTAAATGTTTACATCGTAACCAAACCAAGTAAACATTTTTTTTTGTCTTTTTCTTCTGGCTAAACCGACATTGAATAGATTTTCATTTATATATAGAGATAACTTTTGTCACATTTTTATTTCAGAATTTCAACAAAATTTATTTCAGAATTTTCGGTGTAGCCAGTTTTGGTCTGCTATGAATATGTACATAAATATGTTCTAAATAAATATTAAATAAGATTAACTATATAATAATTAAAACATCACGACAAGCTATTCACATATGATTTGTACATGACTATGATAGCTTTAAAAACATAATAACAATATATTGCCCTAACCATTATATAAGTAAAATATTGATCTTCAAATTTTTTTATTAAAAAAAAATGGAATAAAATTGAACTACATTGTTTGTAGCGAACTATATTACATTTACATTTTTATTTTAATTAAAGTTACGATTTAATACAAGAATTAAATCATCGATTACACAATATATGGCATGAGATATGTGTCGGATTTAAGATTAGGCAAAACACTAGATTGAAAACACCACTAGAGCTAGTAAAGGATATGTTATTAAATTATTATCTTACTTATTATTAGGATTAAATAAAACAAAACTTTTAGAGAAATTGCCTTTGTATGAGACATTTCCAATTGACAATTTAAATATACTTACTTCATATTTAAATAACGTGATTATCATGAAATCTAATATTGATATAGCTATTGCTTATATAATTTAAATTAGTGCTTTCTCTTTTTAACGCTTTATACCATTGTTATTTACCTTGTATTATTTCAACACGCTAATATAGTGCCATATATTATCCATCTCTCATGTTATATAGCTTAAAAATTGCGAATTGCGAAATAATATTCGTAAAACAATTATACTAATAGTAAAAGTGTGTGCGTACAAAGTACACATGTCAGAAGTGAAACTTGTTTGGCAAACAAATTTTTAAGTCTTTTGTATAATTATACAAATCTTTAGATTTTCCAGAATCTAAAAGATTTCCGAGACTTAGGGAAAAAGGAAGATATGTCAGGAATTTAATTGTCATTAAAATGTTAAAGGTCTTGAAAATTAATACAAATATTTTATTAAAATCTCAAATAACGAATTGTAAATAAAAATGTAACGTGTTTTTTTGTCAAAATTAAAATTTGGAAAAGAGAATTTATGAAATTTTTTATTTTATATTTTATGGAAAATATTATATTAAATGAGTGGGAAAATAAAAAGCCACATTTTATTTTGTAAAATTTAAACTAGCTAACCTTCAAACGAATTAGCATAAAAACGCCGCACATCTTCGTGTCGACGCATCACGCGTTTCATCCGTCAAAATTTTACTCTCATGCGCGTAAAGAAGTTTCACTTCACAAAAACGATTATTTTTTAACGCCAAAATTTAACCGAACTGATTTAACAAATGTTAATGCAATATTCAATTCATTCCAACGAATTGAAGAGAGGACTATTTACTGGGCATTTAAGGATTTTAGAAAGTAATTGTTTACTGAATAGCTGACAAATGCCCATTCATTTCGTTTCGTGTACTTAGTTTCAGAACAAGACCTAATGGATTCGTATACAGTATTAACATTTTTTTATTTTTATACCATACATTATAGGGTATATAGTCGATAATTGTACTGTTCACATAATTATTTTATTATAATCGTCATCATCAGTGATAATTGCAAAATGCAACGAAAATCCTTTCTTTCATTAAAAACAGTGTTAATACTATTGCAAATGTACGGTGCCAGTCATTATACTCTTGCATGTGTATTGTGTCAATTTTGCTACTATTGGATACATATTGCTTTACTTTTTATACTAGTGTATTTATATGATGTTAGTTATGTTATTATTGCATGTGTATGGTGTCAGTCTTGTAGCACCATGGCATATCTTCGCCGAATTTGCAGCGGTGTGCATTGTTCTTTGCGTCATACAGCAGGGGATTATCGACGTACGCGTCACAAGAACTGCACCAAGCAGATAGGTCAACTAATGAAAGTGCCAACGCATGTCCGGATGTGCGGTAATGCGTTTGCATGTGACCATTAACGTGTCTACCACACGCTGTCTGAAAAAGCAATATTTTATTTTAAGAACGATTAAAATTAAACCATACAAATACCTAACGAAAGAGAAAATTGATATCGTGCTTTTCATTAATGGAAAACATTTGAATTGCTCCTGAGAGTAGGTTCCGGTGAGGCATAAAAACCTGCGTATCACTTATTCTAACTCTTTCTTTATTAATGTGATTTCATCGGACAGTAAATTATAGAATATATAAGTCTCAGATGAAAGTGCATTATCATGGTAATAGGTAGTTTAATTATTATAGTTTCTACACAGTGCTTCTGCTTGGCGACTAGCCACAACATAAAGCCTCTCGCCAGACAAACTAGAAAATGCAATTTCCTAAATTTGGTCTCCCGAGAATAGAACCCAGAAACTAACGAAGCGATAACATGTGCCACTAGGTCATCCAATAACATAAAAAACATTTCGGAAGCTAATTTCAACGCTATCTTACATGATGTTTTAAATTATTGATAAAAACTTTACTTGTGATTTCCTTAGATGAAACTGTTGTATATTTTGCAAATTGTAAACCACTCTCTCCACTATAAATTTTAAAAAATATATTTCAAATTGAGTGGATGATTAATAGAGTATTTAATCAACAATTGAACATTTACTACTACTAGGATTAATAATAAAGCATTATTTTTATTACATTTTTTTGCATTGTAATGGATTTTGTACTGAACATTCACGACATAATTTATTAAAATTTGCAAATAATGTCATATAGTTTTATGTCAATACAGGCATGAAAAGATATATTATAAAAATATTACTTACAATATAGCAGTGAAGGCATACCCAATTTTCTTCAGTATGGTCACAGTCCACACACTTAACACCTTGTTCGAACTTTATATCTTCCGGTATTGCATATAACATTTCCAAATGCGGACACCACTGCAAAGGTACTACAGCAAACATATCCCCGTCGACTATTGCCTTCATATTTTCAGAAAGAAAGTCCACTAATGTTGTCGGTTCATTCGCTTTAATAACACTTTTTTCGCTTTCATTGTGTTTTGATTCAGTATCCTTATCTTCAGAATCCGGTTCGCTTTTTTCTGGTGTAATTTTCGAACTACTCGCTTCTTCATCATCGGTCCCACAGTGAATCCCATCTGAACATTTCTTGTCTATATCTAAATTCGCCATACTGCATTCTAGATCGGCATCAAATTCTGACTTCTTTGAATCGTTTAAATATTGAGAGGTCTCCCCATCTATTATTACAAGACCTCTAGAAGGAGCTGGCTTGTCTATGACATCTTCCATGGGCAATGCGAGTTGGAACTTTAAGCTTTTCCAATAATTTCGGTGGGTTTCTATGACATTATTTATGCTTTCCACTGCGGACCAGTGGACTGTGTGTTTAGGGTCGTAATGATGTACGACAGGATCTCCGAGTAAAGCTTTGGTACACATAGTCATAGCATAGGATATGCTTGTTACGTTGTAACCACCTTCTAAACAAAGAATGACTCGACCACCGGCTAAACCTTTTAGGAAATGAGTCATACGGCCATAACACTCCGGTGAAACTTTACACCCTGTAATTAACAATTCAGTAACGTATCTTGAATACTTGATGGCTTAGAGGTAAGACATATATCTTGTTAAGATAGTTGCAGTTTCCTAACCTGTGTTTTTATCTAATTGTTATTTAAAATTTACTGTACTATTAGGTAGAAACATGTATATCTCGGGAAGTATTCTGAGGTACTACCAACCTGCCTTAGAGCAGCATAGTGCAAAAAAAACACCCTCTTCCATATGAGGATACTTGAGTCCAGCTGTGGGTCTTAAAAGACTACTCACTTTTATATGACTTATTGTCAATAACAAACTTTTTGTGTAGTTATTTTGTGCTCTAAACTAGAAGTCTCCTTTCTACCAAATATCGCCATTGTTAGTAAAAATTACAGATGGACAAATTGTGTATTACTGTTAAATAGACCATGAAAAATTACCTCCAAGTGGATCTCCAACACAGGCATCGAAACCAGCTGAGATTAGAACCAACTCCGGATTATACTCGTAAGCGATAGGTAGAACTACTTGAGTGAAGGCGGCCATATATTCTGCATCACCCATTCCTCGCTAAAATACAATTTACAATTACACAGATAAAATGATGTACCATACTGGAATAAAGTTATTTATCCTTAGGGCAAAATATTAAGGTCGCATAATCTACTTATTCGAAAGTATAATATAAGTATAAAAGTTCTGTATCAAGAGACAGCCCCATATTATGAACGGATACACATAGCGATCTGAAGGAGTAGACTTACCTTATTCCAAGGAACATTGATATTGAACCCTTCCCCTCTCCCCTCCCCGACTGCTGTATAATCAGCATCGCGCGAGTGGGGGAAAAATGAGCCATTGTCGTAACGGTGTACAGACATGTACAGGATCTGAAATGATGACATGGATGTAAACTATTGGTACAAAACATAACAATAAAATTAAATTACAGTCGATTCCTACTTATGTTTTTTAGGAACCACAACAAAGATGATCGTTTAAAAGTTAATTTGTCAATCTAGCACGAATTTATTAAGTAGAACGAAATCTTTAAACCTTACACGTGAGATATCAATAGATGGCGCTGTACAATCTTCATATTTGCAAATGCGATTACAAAGTAATTATAATAAAACAATAATCGATATTAATAATAACTATATATAAAGTGTAATACTGCACTACAAGATCAAAATGTATATAAATTGAGTGGATGAATATTCGCGGTGGGGCCCACTGAGGCAGCGGATGCACTTCGACGCTTGTGGATCTTTTGTACACGTGTGGATGAATAAGTATTACAATTAAGGATTCTAAACAGCACAGATTTTTGTAAACTCACATCTTTGTCTCCATACGTAATTCTTTGTGTTCCGTTCCCGTGGTGAACGTCCCAGTCAACAATCAACACTCGCTGTAGCCCATGACTTTGTATGGCGTACTTAGCACCGATTGCGGCGTTGTTCAGCAAGCAGAACCCGCTGGGTATCTCCTCATCAGCGTGATGGCCCGGAGGTCGGATTACGCATACCCCACTACCCCCCAGGTTTGACAAAACTGCATCTACCATCTATGAAAAAAGAGATAAAATATAAGCCTTATAATTTTTGACAGTACTCGCTACGTTAGCAGAGTTCTTGGCATTTGATTCCAGGCAGGGCAAATTTAGTACATCCGTTCTTCCATTATTAACATGTCTGAGTTTGATGGGTAAATTGTGCCTAGTTACTACCCTACCTACAGATAAAAAATTGAGTTACGGTTCTGAATAGAAACTATAAGTTAGCGAGCTTAAATCATAGTCAGTATTATAAATTACTTACCTTAATTCAAGCACTAAATGAAGCGATAAATGAAGTACGGTTGATATCAAAAATTCGTCATTTAAAATTAACAGTCATAATTTGTTTAACTATTTCAATCCTTGTTTAAAAACTCTTTATTAAATATGTACAGTATACGAATCTTACATAAGAAGCTGTATAACCACTACGTCATCATTACTATGGTATCGATACATACTTGTAAAACACATCCAGCTGCAAACGAGGCACTCTCCAAAGTATCAGGATGAAAGTATATAGAGTCGAATGCTTCCTTTTGACAATTCAAATCCCTCAATTTTGTACTAGCTAATTCTTTTAACCTGACATATATATAAAATAATTGATTATAAATGGCTCTTAATGAATAATCATTTCGTTAATACATTTTTATCTAAAGTTCTTTTGCATTGAAACTACTTTAGGCGCATGGGGTAAAATTTTTAAGGATGAAACGCGATGTGTAGAGTCTTTAATGCTAATTCTGGGTTTAGATAGTTTTAATTTTATTTGTAAATATTAAACTTATCTAAACATGTGGCATTTTAATTTGCCACTCGTCATTCAATAATGTAATATAGTATTTTTCATAAAATGTAAAATAAAAATATTTTGAAAACACAAAACTAAAATAATAATTTCTAATATTGACAAAAAAACACGTAGCATTTTTATGTCCAATTCGTCATTTGAGTTTTCAATAAATTATTTGTTTTCGTAATTTTTAATATTTTAATGACAATTAAATACCTAACGTATTTTATGCTAACCCAAGTTTTTAGTGTATGCCAAATTTAATTGATTAAATAAATATACTACGTCAATGTCATAAAGAAGCTTAAATATGCATGTACAAGTTAAATAATTAGGTGAAATTGTAATAACTTAAGTAGCAGATAATAATGGTGAAATTTTTTTTCAAAGTAGTAAACACAATTCTGAATTTATCATCAGGGATATGATACGTTTATTAATGTATTTACATGTAAATCTAAATCGAAAATGTTTTTGTAAATGAAATATTTCTTTGAAATTTCTCACATTACCTGTCGAGATGTCTTTGAGTATGGACTGTCAGTATATCCTGGTCAGAAGCGCATCTGGCTGAAATCTGATGCAATCTTTCAAGAAGGCCAAAGTCACGATGTCTCTCATGAATTCGCATTATTCTTTCCGGACACTCAACATGACCTCTGCATTAATTCAATGTGAGAAAAGTCAAATTTAAAAATGGGAAAATGTTTTATAATATATTAGAAAGGAGATAATAAGTGTATATAATTCGCTGGTCTAAACTTTAAACATCAGATTTAAAGTTATTTTTAATGAAAGTAAATCCAAACCGCTCCCCTGAAAATTTGTTTTTCTGTAGGTCCAAATTTCTTTATAGGGAATACCGATTGTGATATAATAATTTTTTGTATATTAGACATCTAGTGTGAAAAATAGGGCATTCTCGCCCACGAAATATTGGGTGAATTTCGCGAACGTCCACATTTGTTTACACTGGTATAAAAGGTTCGACGTCTTTGAGTTCAGTTTTAAATCAATAATTTAACTATCGTCTCGCGTTTTAACCTACCTTTATCAGTTTGATAAACAAGCGCTTACTCGGTAATCGGGAGAAAACATGAGGCATCATGCGGGCCAATAACTTTCCCACTCGCATAAAAAAAAAATTCAATTTCAAATCAATTTCTCTGCTTTACAAGAAAGGAATGCACGGATGACTCATGTCATTTGTACATAAAGCCGTGATAGAAAAGATAATCACAAGGGCCGCAATAAATAAAAATACTCACGGTTCGCACACGTTCTTATGTTTTAACATGGCTTGGTCATAAATGTAGCACACCGGATGTGACGCTAACGTTAAATCCGTCCCTGTGGACGGAAAGAATTCAAGTTAGTAATAAATCATTCATACTTCAAATTTAAGGTAATTTGTTTATACAAATAATAACTGACATACTCATATAAATATACCAGTGCCTGAAGATCAAAGTCTTCGAACAGTGCGTGTTGCCAGTGATGACCTACGGTTATGAGATGTGGTCACTGACTATGGGCCTCATGCGGAAGCCCAGTCACTCAGCGTGCAATGGAGAGGGCTATGCTCGGAGTTTCTCTAATGATCGAATCAGAAATGAAGAGATCCGTAGTAGAACTAAAGTCATGGACATAGTCCTACGAATCGCGAACCTGAAATG
Organism: Elymnias hypermnestra; assembly: GCA_015832385.1. NCBI lineage: Eukaryota > Metazoa > Arthropoda > Insecta > Lepidoptera > Nymphalidae > Elymnias > Elymnias hypermnestra. The sequence goes on along the minus strand of JACTOM010000030.1, from coordinate 1,985,150 downwards.
GCAATGGGCGGGGCACATAGTCCGAAGGACCGATGGACGTTGGGGACCGAAAGTGCTGGAGTGGCGACCCCGCACCGGACGGCGCAGTGTAGGCAGACCCCCCACAAGGTGGACCGATGATATAAAGAAGGTCGCCGGGAACCGCTGGAGCAGGGCGGCGCAAGATCGGGCCTTGTGGAAGTCATTACGTGAGACATACGTCCAGCAGTGGACGTCCATCGGTTGAAGCGACGACGACGACGACTTATATAAAGTGACTGCGAATAGGGGTTGCAAGCTATTAAATATAGTACTCAATGTAATTTCTTCTTCTATTACCTAATGTTAAATGATCCAATGTTTCTTGTATGCGCCTCTTGGTTTGTTCATCTTGCAAGGGATAGCAGTCTCTGGTAGCAAATCTGTCAGGTCTCGCCTCATCTCCCTCCCACCGTACTAAAACTATATGCTTCCGTTTTTCTCTATCACATACGTTGAGGACCGACGTATCAGTACTATACGTGGGTTGGTAGTTGTAACAACGCCAATACTTTTTATGTGTGTATATACAATTGAGGATCGATTCACGTATTCTGTGGAGAAGATGTAATTATCAAAAATGTTTTATGTTTTATTAATTTTGAAAGAATTAGAGCCGAAGAGAACTTAATTGTATTTTATACAGAAAAGCATACTTCTAAACGTTATAAAAATTAACTGCCTATTATATAAGTAATAATTGCAAGAAATGGCTTTGAAAATAGGTTTATTTTTCTTAGAATCGTGTAGGACACAATACTCTAGGCAATACTTTCTTAGAAAGTTTAAATTTTAGAGATGTCAATTAATAAATTCAAAGTCTTTGTTAAAAAAAAATTGATAGAAAAATCGTATTTCATGTTGCAAGATTACTTAGACGATAAAAACGCGTGGGAGTGAACAAATTACTCTAATTTGAATTGAAATATATTAAAATAATGATATTGTAATGTTTTTTTGTTACCAACAAAAAAAAATACCCGACTGAGTTTGTTGTGGGCTCTTCTCAGATCAGGCCGCGAAGGATCCCTCTTAACTTTAGATTTTAAGTCGTTCTTGAGTACAATCATCAGACTTACATTAGAATTAGAGTGTGGAAAAGAAAAGAAAATTATTTTGACGATTCAAAAGTGCTGTAATATGCCTACTTGAATAAAGATATTTTGATTAGATTTGATACTTTGACCACCCGTAACATAACATTTATATTTTCTGATGGTGACAATCATAACAGTTAAAAATATAGCAAAAATATCTTAACAAAAGTTATTTTCAGTTTTGTAAAAACGGTTTAGAAAAAGATAGATAGATAGCACTTTGCATACTTTTAAATTACAAAAGTAACAATTAAAACTAAATAACAGTAAAATTATATATCCAAAAGCATGCAACGGGCGGCCTTATCACTATGTAGTGATCTCTTCCAGGCAATCCCACTGAGAGATCCTGACTGAGAGGTTTGGGTTAGTGTCTAAATCCACTAAATAATTTATTACATAATATAATATATTTACATATATAATAAATTAACATATATAAATATATATACACATCATTTAAAAAAAATTATATATATACATATACATTCGAATACACATATACTACATATTTATTAATGTATAACTGTAAAAACAATCTAAAAATTAGCGACCAGACAGATAAAATATTTTTACGCGTCTTTTAAAACTGCCCAATGTTTGACAGTTGCGAATTTCTACAGGAAGTGCGTTCCATAACCTGACTGCTTTAGCTGTAAATGAATTGGCATACGCCCGTGAGCTGCAAAAGGGGATATCTAATTTATTATCATGTAAGGATCGTAAACATAATTGGGAAGGAGGATTAGCGCTGTGAAGGAAGAAACGTTCTTTCAAGTATAAAAAAGCCGTTATATTTTACATAGCAAAAACTTTGTGTGTGCTCGAACCACACAACAGAAGTGAAATACGAAATTCAACCTATTTGGTTCTATACTCATAAAGCATTAACATTTACAAAATATTTTATATAAATTATTGTCAATATTACGTCGACAAAATTGTTATATATAGTACGTTGAAGTAACGCGTTGTCTACAGCTCCCTTAGGCGACCGATAACAGTCTTTACCCTCACATGGAATAGTGGTTATTACAAATAGTCTTCACAGCGCCCCTAACGTCTTGTCATTATCAATAAAACTTACGGAAAAATTAGTTTTTATCAAAGAAACTCACGAGTCAGTTGGTTCGGAGTAAGTTTGAAGCCTCGGCGGTGGGTGGCCCAATAAAGTCCTTAATGTGAGGGCAGCACCTTCAGCTAATGATTTCAGACAATAACCACCCTCAAGTACTACGCATACACTGGGACAAACGGCCATTACCATATTTAACAAATTTGCGTAGCAAGCGGGAGTCACCTCCATTTCACCCTGTTTAAAGTTTAAAGAGCAAATCATTACAAATATAGGTACATATAAACTTTTAGGCCAGCCACAAAAAAGGTCGCTAAGTCTAATTGCTATTTTTCCAGGAGATAAAACGAGTAATTGTATTTAAACTTTTGAGATATCACAAGTAAATATGAACATACATTGAAATTTTCTTCAGTTCCATAAGTGTGCCATAGTGGTTGTGTATTATAAATGGAAACACTTTATGACACATTAAAAAAAAACATTCGTTATGTTTAAACTTCGACGGCCTCGCTGGCGCAGTGGTGCTAGTATTCGCTTTGCTAGCGGAGGTCCCGGGTTAGTTAGGTAGGACGAATTTAGGAAATTGTATTTTCTAATTTGTCTGAGTCTAGACTGGTGGGAGGCTTTGGTCGTGGCTAGTTACCACCCTACCAGCAAAAACGTACCGCCAAACAAAAAGATTTGTGTTCCGGTACGATGCTGTGTAGAAACCGTAAGGGGTATATCGCCTCTTAACAGATTAGCGCTCTTCCATCTTAGACTGTATCATCACTTACCATCAGGAGACATCACAGTCAAGCGCTAATCTGTCAGCAATAAAAAAACTTACTTTAGTAATNATTTGTCTGAGTCTAGACTGGTGGGAGGCTTCGGTCGTGGCTAGTTACCACCCTACCAGCAAAAACGTACCGCCAAACAAAAAGATTTGTGTTCCGGTACGATGCTGTGTAGAAACCGTAAGGGGTATATCGCCTCTTAACAGATTAGCGCTCTTCCATCTTAGACTATATCATCACTTACCATCAGGAGACATCACACTCAAGCGCTAATCTGTCAGCAATAAAAAAAGTTACTTTAGTAATAAAAATTATTTTCATTCATTGTTGCTTCCTTCTGCTGGTTTTACACACATACAAAATCAACGATTTACAATCAAAATCCTCAAAAAAATTACTTTAACATTAAAATAACCAAAAAAGATAAACTAAAAATCATAACAATTATTAATAAATATAGTGATTTTCTCTAGATAACCCAGCCCAAAGCTTGCATTTCTGTATTTTATAAAGGTAAAACATCATATATGTATCGCAAAATATTCTACATATGAAGTTTATTTTCTCTTAGTAACATTGAATATAACATAAAATATTTTATTATTGGTCTTACTACAAATGATTTTTACTGACATCCAATCACAAAGCAGAATTTAAGGATACGTCAAGGTGTTGCTTCAGTGAACGTAGACAGTTCCAGGCACACCTCATAAGAAGATAGATAGAACTCTTTATTGTATTCTACATTGAACAATACATTACTTTATAATCTAAATAAAACTAATCATACACAAAAAAAGAAATCCAAATTAGGTAACAGAAAAAGGTTTTTTTATATAATTAAGGAATACAATGGGCGGTCTTATCACTGCGTAGTGATCTCATCCAGGCAACTCTTAAGATCTATTTCTGTGGAAAATATTATTTTCACATATACAGTAATATATAAATCCTACCTACCTTCTCATCCCCCAGAGCTGAATCGTAACCAGCTGACACAATAACAAGCTCGGGTGAGAACTGAAAAATATGGATATCGTAGTGATAGATAAAAGATAGATTTAGTACCTCTGGGCAGCCGACGGCGGCGTCGTAACCCGCCGATATGAGAACCAGCTCCGGTTGGTACTGCAGTCCATAAATACATTTTATCAGTATTGTTCAAAATTAAATGGTCTATTTTACATTTATTAAAAAAAATCACACTATACTTATATAACAATGAATTATATCATGGGTCGACAACCTTTTGTTAAAAAAGACCATAAATGTTATAGGAATATCTGCGGCGGCCATAGACGTTATGAGGACATTGGTAGGGGCCACAAATATGAGGACAATTGTGCGGGCCACATTTTATCTAATAAACACAATTTTTTAGATAGAACTAATTTTTGAATTCATCGTTTATCTTCTTATTTATTTTTCGGGCCGCACCATAGTGACTTACGTGGCACCGGTTGCCGACCCCTGATCTAAACTAGTGATAAATTATTTTATCTACGTTTCCATAGTTACCTCGATAGCCATAGGCAGCAGTAGGTTATGCCATATGGCGATATAATCGGCATCCGCCATACCAGTCCGATTTAATGGCACGTTAAACGTGTAGCCCGTTCCTTTTCCACACCCAGTGTAGTGAAAATCAGATTGTCTAAGATTTGGCCAAAAGGCACCGTGCTCGTAGCGATGAATCGAGAAGTATACAACCCTAGGCAAACAGAAAAACAGATACAAATTCTATCTTCGAAAGTAGCTTTGGCGCTCTAATATATATAAAAACAGTTAGTAAATATTGATCTATGAGGCATATTTAGGTTATCATAAGGTTTTGTGTAAATTGGTTGAAATTGGCAGCCTAGGAGCTCTTGTTACAAACAGTTCGCTCAGTAGAAAAAGTTTTATCTTGCAATAAAGGAAAGGATTAATGGAATGAAAATTTTAAGTCAAAATTAAGCTAATATCAAAAGACTGACTAACCTGGGGTCATTATAAAACATCTGCTGCGTTGCTTGTCCGTGGTGTACATCCCAATCAATGATTAATATCCTGTGAAGAAACAGCATACTAATTATCTAAACACCGTCAATATTAAACACTGGTTCTTCCACATATTTGCTATTTGTGTGTAACAAAACTTTTCTGCTATATCGTGCTATACTCGTGAGAATAACAGTCATTAAGTTTTCAAAATTTGTGAAAATTTATTTAGCTTCTTTTGCGCGATTGTGTAACAAATATCCAAACCTTAACATTTATATTAGTAAGAAAAACATTTAACAAAACAAAACTATTAACATTCCACTGCAGTACATAGGCCTCATCTAACATATGTGAGTAGAATGTCGGAGCATAGGATTCGAACTAGTCACAATTAATAAGAAAACATATTATGTTATTCTATTGAAATACCTCTGCTCGTATTACCAGAACAATAATTCAATTAATATTTTCTGCTAGTACAAAAACTTATTATCTTGAGCAGTTTTACTTATCACCTCAATAAAATTAATAATAATTTATGAAGTCTTAAAAAGACAATATTAATATAAAAGTACCTCTGCAAATTATGTCGGTTAATAGCGTGCTGCGCTGCCAGTGCCACGTTGTTATAAAAGCAGTACCCACAAGGCTCGTCTCTCATGGCGTGGTGGCCAGGTGGCCGTACGAAAGCAGCTCCGTTCTGTAGCTCGCCGGATACGATTCTATCCACCATGTCGATAGTCGAACCAGCAGCTATGAGAGCCAGCTCATGAGTACTCTTAAAAATAAACAAAAAGTACATAATGAAGCGAACAGTACACTTTAAGGTGTGTTTATTTTTGTAGATGAGCATAATATTTAAAAGAAAGTGTTTAACAATTTTTAGTTTTCTTTTGTGACATTTTTCTCTTTTTAATGAATATTATATAAAGTAATGTATTATTACTGTTGTTTAATGAATTACAATAAGAACTAGAAAGTGAATATTAGATATTTAACTCTTTCGCTGCCGTCGGCGCATTGTTACGTCTTAGCAAAGCCGCGCCCATTTACGGAGGCGAGTGACAAAGATGCTTTAAGTATACAGGAGGGTTTTAAACACACAATGTTCGGTGCAAAACAAGGCAAATTTACTTACACACACACACACAGAGAGAGAGAGAGAGAGAGAGAGAGATTTGTGTGCGTGTGTGTGTATGAGAGTGAGTAATTTTTCTCATCAAATCAAAAATCTCAGGACAATATTACTCCAAGTATATGTATATTAATTATAATTTCAGAAATCGCAAATAAAATAAATTGTAATGATTATTTACTTATTCGACTAAATTTATTTTGTATTGCCCATTAGCAACATCAAATGTTGACTATATAGTTTGGAAAACGCCAACCAAACAGAGCGTATATTTTTGTTGGGCCATAATATTCTACCCGTCGTACCACAGAACCATTTGTGTATAAATTCGTCTGCAGGGAGAGAGCAAAATTTCATAAACTGCAATACACAAGTTTGATTTAAAAGTACCTTAAAATTCTTTGAAAAGTCTATGATTTTTTTTACAGAACACAATTTAGCCTTTAACTTCTTTTGCGACAATTTGTGGATACTTCAAAAATTGTAGACCAATGTTTTATTCGCTTACAAAATCATAAAAATAGAGAGATTAAATTTATTGAATAGTACACGAGGACTTGACTGCATTATAATTAAACTTACAGGATGTATATAAATTGCATCATACTTTGATGACAAATCCTCCAAATACTCGATATTATTATTGCGACTGGTAGTTTCCAACATTTCATAAATATTTGGGGAATGTAACAAATCAAGTTCTTCCTTTGTTGCTGCTCTTGGCTCGAAAGACAAACACTGTTCAATTAACTTTAATTCTTGACACCTTTAATAAAAGAAACAACATAAAAAAAGGATAAACTCACTTTCTCTTATTACATGTACTGGCGCCATCTAGTAGGTATTTCTTAAGCTCATTTTTTTTATTACGGAGAGGATAGGGCTTGACTGTGATCACATCTGATAGTAAGTGATGACACAATTTTAGATGGAAGCTAACCTGGTAAGAGGCAATTTATCTCTTATGGTTTCTATACAGCGTCATACCGGAACACAAATCTCTTTTTATGGCGGTACGTCTTGTGGTAACTAGCCAAAGCCGAAGCTTCCCAGTCCAGTCCAGACTCAGACATATCAGAAAATTAAATTTCCTAAATACACCCTACTGGGTAACCTCTGCTAGCAAATTGAGTACCCGTACCACTGCGCCAAGGAGGCCATCAAAAATGTTACATAAAAAGAAACCTCATAACATTTTATGTATATTTTCAATAATGGTGGTGTAGTTTTCGCAAAAAATAACTATTTCAAAAAAATATGTGACCCATAAGTTAAAAAAATAATAATTAGTGTATAAATATAAAAAAAATTATAGCTATTAGTTCATACTCGCCCTATATATATGTATATTAAATATCTTGTTTTAATTTGATTTGATGATGCATTATATTTTAATGACTTTAGGTTTAAGATGTACAAGTTTTAGTCATATATTTCTTAATTGTTAAATTAACTTGCATGTGGTGCTTACCTTTAAGTAGCTTTGCATTTAGAGTAAGTACTTCTTATAATATTCCCTGTATAAAAATATATTTAAAGCGGTTGGTGAGCCAAATATAAATGAAAAAAAAATCTAATATCTATCACCAAAATCAAATCAAATCTAAACTACAAATCTTTAGGTAGTATAGGCTTTTACAGCAATTTTGAATCTCATAAACAAAAAGTTTCACATATCTGTGACTGTAAGTTGCAAAATACAACTATTTGTCGTTCATTTCAATAATAGATCTAAATATTTTTTGATTAAAAAAAAAACACTGCTATAATTATTTTATGTTTTACATATCCTTACAGTTAATATAAGATATAGAGTATTTCAAAAAGTTTTAACCTATTGATGACGCTGATCAGCCTCTCTGGACATTCAGGATATTTTTCATCCCACAAGCAATAATGGTCTGCCATGCGAGGTTCTGTAACAAACCCTGTAGGGCCCTTTACTTTCGATTTAGATTCCATTGCCTGAAATCATTATGTTACCAAATATCATACCTATCATAAATATATTCTATGATGTGTAAACACAGAAATTGTATGGATAATAAATCCAATATATTATAACAGTATTAGCAGATGCACAGTATAATTATGATGCTACCTATTTTAACAGGGGATTTTTATATATAGAGTAGCTGTCGTCTAGATATTTTGTTATTAATGGACACAAAGAAAAATAATTGTGCATGTATGTATGAGTGTTTGATAAGTAGAATAAATAAAATTATCCAGCTTTAAAGGTCAAATTGACAGCATCTGTAAATATAACACAAACTTCTGACTAAGAGTGAATCTTTAAGACTAGTCATATGAAAGAGCTGTTCTGCCTAGCATAAGTACTAATCATAATATAAGTAACATACTTGGTTAGCATCTTCGGCTGTATATGGAATAAGAACCACTTAATAAAAAAAAATAAGTTTAATATAATTGGATAATTGGATAATAATACTGAATTATTATTATCTAATAATTCAGACACTACATATGGGAATAATACAAATTTATCCTATACCTGTAACAGAATATCTTTTACTACTTTAGTTGCTGTGAGTAGTGTAGAATAAAACTATTAGAAGGTACTTTAGTAATACATATTGCACTATTTTCTATATAAAATCTATCTCAACATAGTTTTTTCATTTCAAGATGAAAATTCTATCAACATCATCTAAATGTAGACATTAAAAATCTTATAGAAATGTTTCAAATCTCAAATAGTTTATTTTGTAATAAGTAGCTATCTACATATTAAATAATATATGTACATACTATTTGATAGTGATCACGCAAGACTGTATCCACAGTAAACTTTTTCTTTTGCTGGGCCTTCCTTTTAGCAGCTATTACAGAAGCAGATGGCTAAAATATAATGCACATATTATAGTATAACTTATATATAGGCCCCAGGTAAACAAGAAATAGTCATTAATTTTATTTATGCAATAAAAGGTAAGTGTGAGACAATGCTGTCTTGATATGTACATCAAATATGACATTTGAACAAATTTCAATTGAAAACTAGAAGGAATAATAAACTGTATTTCATTTACTTTAAGTACAATTTATTTTGAATACATCATATCTATATTTAACAATACTTTTATTTGTCATTATTATCTACAATGTAGAGTCACAAAATACACATAATAAAAATTTGGAATGGTTTATTACATAAATCTTAAGTATAATAATTCCTCATACAGCCAAAATATTTGACATAACTGATAAAGCCTATTCATGATAAATAAAAAAAACTTAAAAAGTAAGTTTTTATTATCTAAATTATGCCAAATATTATAAATAGAAAGGGCTATAGAAAAAAATATCTCTTTATTCATTCATCTATAGAATATGGCAACTTTGGTTATCTCATTAAGATTATTTACTCACAGGCAATTTTTCGCTTTGATACATATATGCTTCAATTGACAAAGCTCATAACAATACATATCCTAGTTTCAACCTGTTATTAATTAAGAAAACCAGCAAGTGTTGTTGTTATATGTAAGTTGTACTGCCACCATTACTAATTATATATGTAGTTTATTTAAAACATACTTTAGCTCCCGCAGACATTGCTCGGGTTTGAATTTTTGCCTTTCTCGCTCCATTTCTTGTAACGATAGTAGATGTTTTCTTGCCTTCGCCAATAGATCGGCTCGCTTGCGATGGTGAGGTATTTGACTAAAGGAAGATAAGCAATAAATCAAAATCAGCCTCAACAAAGATTTTGAATGTAGTTAAAACTGAAGGATTCACCATTGCAAATTTTTTTAAAAGTGGCTTTAACTCGCCAACACAGAAATTTTGATGTGAAACAACTTGTTCTATTTACACTTACGAAGGCATTGCTATAAGAATAAAAAATTACAATTAATAGAAATTATTCGTAATCCAAACATAGTAATACAAACAAAATATTTCGCACCGCAATGTATAATATATATTTACAAAACGTCAAATTGAAATCAGAACACAGAGTATATTTTTACATGTCTATGAACTATGAAGTAGGGATGAGAAGATTAATAATTTGTTACAAATAATTATGAATAAAATCAAACTTCTCAAATTTTCCTTTCAAAGTAATGTTGTTGTTTTTCTTGCCCTTATCCCACTAGGTAGGGTCGGCACAGCATGTTTCCTTTCGCCACTTCACTCTATCCGCAGTCATTTCTACATTCACACCCTTTATACACATATCCTCTTTCACACAATTCATCCACACTTTTTTTGGTCGCCCTCTCCCGGCCCTGCCGCTTACCATCATATTTAGGACCCTCTTGCATACATGGCTATCCTCCCTTCTCATTACATGTCCATACCAGGCTAACCTTCCACTCCTTAACTTCTCGGTCACTGGTGCTACTTTCACACTTCCTCTAATATACTCATTCTTAATCTTATCCAATTTTGTCACTCCACACATCCATCTCAACATTCGCATCTCCGCTGCATGCAATTTCCTTTCATTCTCCCCTTTGGTGGCCCAGCACTCTGATCCATACAGGATGACAGGTCTTACGATCGTCTTATAAATCTTCCCCTTTAGTTTAAGGGGCATTCTGGCATCGCAAATTGTTCCCGAGACCTGCCTCCACTTCATCCAACCTGCATTTATCCTGCTAGTAACATCTCGGTCAATGCCGCCGTCGTTTTGGAAGATAGAGCCGAGGTAACGGAAATCTGAGCAGACTCGAAGGGAAACACCATCTAAGACAATCGAAGAAAAACTGGATGGATCCCCGAAATCACAGAACAGATGTTCTGTTTTGGTCCTATTGATCTTCAACCCTGCGTTTTCCAGTTTTTCCTGCCATATTTCTAGCCTTCTCTGTACCTCAGCTCCATCCTCTCCAACAAGCACAATGTCATCGGCAAACAGCATGCACCAGGGTGCTTCCTCTTGTATGTTTGATGTCAGTGCATCCATTACCAGGAGGAACAAAAAAGGGCTTAAAGCCGATCCCTGATGCAAACCTACGCCCACATTGAATTTGTTAGTTTCGCCGGCTGCGGAGCGAACGTATGTAGTTGCTCTACCGTACATAGCACGGATAAGACGCAGGTATTTCCCAGGCACTCTTTTCTCTTTCAAAGCCCACCACAAGACTTCACGGGGTACCCTATCATTTGCCTTCTCCAGATCAAAGAATACCATATGCAAGTTCTTATGTACTCGTTTGTACTTTTCACAAAGTTGGCGAAGTGAGTATGGCATCCGTTGTTCAAAGTAATATGGGCAACAAAGTAACTGTAACTTTATTTAAATATGCGATTTCAAAAACTTGTAAGGTTTGATTTATTTATATTGTAAATTGTAACCATTTGTAATTTGAATCTTGGCATATTTACTCTGAAGATGTTTTATTTTTACATGTCTATGAAATATGAAGTAGAGATGAGTAGATTAATAATTTGTCACAAATATTTATGAATAAAAGCATATTTACTGTGAAGATGTTTCCCCCTTCAGATATGGATTAGAAATACCTAATAATATTTAAATTTCACAAAATAAGCTCTAGGTACGTAAACCAGTTATACCACGTTAGAGCCATTTATGCCAGTTCTTGAAATGTTATTTTGCAGCTGTTAAAGCACATAATATTATCAACTTGCATTGTAGAATAAAGTTTTATCTGTGTGAGCGTTTAATCTGTGTATCAATTATAATTGGTTAAAATAAAGTTTGACAATCTGAGTTGTGATGCTTTTTATTTACAATAGATTACATATCTATTTGCAATCTTATCGCCTCAAAAAGCCGCGAAGATAACATGTATTTAAAAACGGACATCTTAAAAGCCATAACATTTCAAAAAACTGTAAAATTGCCTTTACAATATTGGGTTCTAGTTTTTATAAGATTTTTATTAACATTATTACCTCAAAGGGGATACTTACATCCAGATGAATTCTTTCAAAATGTGGAGGTCATTGCTGGTGAGAAGAACAATAAATTAAAGGAATTTTTACACCTATAAAATGTAACTGTAACAACTCAGCTCAGTATCTGAAGCTATAAATTTTGTTGAATATCTAAAAAAGTAGCATAGCCAGTTGGTCATAAAGGATTTTATCTTCCCTTAATACATTTAATTTTACGTTGTGAATATTCTTGTAATGCTTGATTTACATTTTTCAGGTGATATCTTCACAGTTGATGTGGCTCGAACCTGGGAATTTAATCCAAAGTTCCCAATCCGAAATATATTTGTTCCGAAAATTATACTCGGACCTCCTCTGCATTTTATACGAATAGTGAATCCATATGCAAAATATTTTTTTAATTTGGATTTAAGAACACCTTATTTCTTACTTACTATTCCCAGAATATTTATATGTTTCCTCTCACTTATAAATGATTATTGTCTGTACAAAATTTGTGTTCTTTATGGACAAAATTTCAGGAATAGGTTAAAAGTCTTTGCTAGTTCATATGTTGTAATAGTTTATTGCTGCAGAAGTTTCTCCAATGCTTTTGAAATGATGTTTTTCTCAGTCTTGCTATTAATAGTAGCTGAATGTATGTCCAAATCTGATAAGATAATTTATCATAATGAGTTTTTATGTGAAAAATATAAACAAGCCAAAACAGCTGTTGATAAGGTAAAAATATTTAAATTGCAGAAACATCTACCAGATCATTCATTAAATAATGTTAAAATTATTGCTACTATTGTAGTTATAGGAATATTCAATCGTCCAACATTTGTTGGTTTTGCTTTTCCCCCTATATTCTTCTGGTTACACAGAGGGTTAGGGTCAAAAGTTATTGGATTTAAAGATTTCCACTATAGGATCATTGTATTTATTTTATATTGCATACCTACTGTTTTGCTCCTAGTAGTAGTTGACTCTAGTTACTATGGCTATTTGACTATGGCAGATGTTGAAATAATGCAAATTTCTTGGGAAAATTGGGTAGTCACTCCTTTAAATTTCTTGAGGTATAACTTAGATACAAGAAATCTTACTAATCATGGACTTCATCCACGTTGGCTCCACATAGTTGTCAATATACCCCTCTTATTTAATGTATTGGGACTGATGGCCTTTGTTGTATTGCTTATGCACATATACAGGTGAGTTTTTACTACATTGTTTATAATTTATGTAGTACATTACCATTTTTGTTGTTGCATACCACAATGCATTGTTATTTACATAGAATTACAGATTTTGGTTATAACTAAATAAAAGTTCTATGGACAGTTGTACACATCGACTTGCAAGCCTATTGATAGTTTGCCTTCGATCCTCGTGCCAAACTGACCCGGCATTATACCGAAGATATCCCGGGCGTCAGCTTATACGAGATTAGTGTGGCTCTCAAACAGATGAAAAACGGCAAGGCATTGGGTGGTGACGAAATCACAGCGGAACTCCTGAAGGCGGGTGGAAAAACCATTCTCAAAGTCCTTCAGTGAATGTTCAATTCTGTCACCCTGGAAGGCACGCCTGCCAAAGGCATGGCACAGGAGCGTGGTAGTTCTATTCTTCAAGAAAGGTGACAACACCTTATTAAAGAACTATAGACCTATTGCGCTGCTAAGTCATGTCTATAAACTGTTTTCGAGGGTCATTACGAATCGTCTCGTTTGCAAGATTGACGACTTCCAGCCCACCGAACAAGCCGGATTCCGAAAAGGCTACAGTACCATAGACCATCTTTTTACGCTGCGGCAGATTATACAGAAGACTGAGGAGTGTAATCGGCCACTTTGCGTGGCGTTCGTGGACTATGAGAAAGCCTTCGATTCGCTGGAAACATGGGCCGTGTTGAGATCCTTGCACTCATCTACGGTTTGCCGATCACGTGGTCATTATGGCAGAGACTCTAGAAGATCTCAATACAATGCTCGACGACGTCAGCAGAGCTTCTCAACAGGTGGGTTTAAAAATGAACATGGAAAAGACGAAAATTATGTCCAATATCCATGTTGAGAACTCACCACTCGAAATTGTAGACGACTATACATACCTGGGATACATAATCCAGCTAGGTAGGTCCAATTTCGAGAAGGAGGTCAACCGCTGAATCCAATCCGGTTGGGCAGCGTTCGGGAAACGACGGCAGATATTTTCGTCCGATAATCCTCAGTGCCTGAAGACAAAGCTTTTCGAACAGTGCGTGTTGCCAGTGATGACCTACGGCTCCGAAACGTGGTCGCTGACTATGGGCCTCATTCGAAAGCTCAGAGTCACTCAGCGTGCGATGGAGAGGGCTATGCTCGGAGTTTCTCTACGCGATCAAATCAGAAATGAGGAGATCCGTAGCAGAACCAAAGTCACCGACATAGCCCTACGAATCACGACCCTGAAGTGGCAATGGGCGGGGCACATAGTCCTACGGACCGATGAACGTTGGGGCCCGAAGGTGCTGGAGTAACGACCCCGCATCGGGCGGTGCAGTGTAGAGAGACCCCCCACAAAGTGGATCGAAGATATAAAGAGGGTCGCCGGTAGCCGCTGGAACCAGGCGGCGCAAGATCGGGCCTTGTGGACGTCATTACGTGAAACCTATGTCCAGCAGTGGACGTCCATCGGTTTAAGCGACGACAACGAATTAAAAGTTTCATCAGATTGAACATGGAATTTTTTTTCATTGTGGCCTGCAATATTATACCAATCTCAAGAGAATCATCCAAGCCCTGCAATACCGAGCCTTTGTTGACTCATTTGAAGGCAAATAATAATTCTTGGTTAAATAAAAGAATATGAAAATGTACTATCTTTCTCTTGCAGCATGTATACAGTTTTGTCATACACTGGGTTGTAAATTCTACCTCTTCAAGTAGACTTTTTAATCAATAATAAAAATTAACTGTCTCATGTTTTAAGCTGCCTTTGTCATTTCGATAAACAAGTCATTGCTAGATAACTGGAGGATGAGTGAGATCAGAGCTTGTGCATAGTAAAAATTTCATCAAAATCCATTCAGTTGTTATTGAATAATAGTCACGATCTTAAAAAAACAGTTTCGAGAAAAACGCATTTTAGGTCAATATAGATACGGCTTTATATTTTCCTATAGTTTTGAGCTCTGTTCGTGAACTTTTTTCACAAACTAAGTATCAAGTGCTAGGATTAAGATTATATTTTTTTCAGATTTACTCGTGGCCAATACAGCAAGTTACCCAGGATTCAGAGTATCACAGGGCTTATGTTATTTTCCTTCATCATTCCGGTAGCAGTACTTTCCCTGTTCCCGCATCAGGAGGCACGTTTCATCATTCCCGTGTTTATCCCACTTGTTTATCTATATGGAAATCATTTCCAGCCCAACGAAAGTGATGGGTCTACTTTCCGGAATTTAAAAAAAAACATGTTATATTTATGGTATGTCTTGAACCTAATTTTAACTTTATTTTTCGGCTTCATTCACCAAGGTGGACTATATCCCTTTGCAAAAAGCCTCCATAATGAAATTAAGAGTATGTATGGAACCCATATTCATGTTATTACAACACATAGTTATAGCATACCAACTTTTTTACTCCAATTAGAGAGCACCACTAAAGTGTATAAAGATAAAACATCCGGCCATAACTATAGGTTGGCCCCCACTACTTTTATACATAAATATGGGTCAATGCCAATGGATGAATTCTTTTTGAAAGTTGATGATGTTTTGACCAACGCTGAAATGTTATTGCATAAACGAAATAGACCGTATAGATTTTACATTGCATCGCCTTGCTCTTTAGAAAGAAAAATACGAAAAGAAGCAGATCAGTATCCATATATTAATGTTGCCGAAGAGTTTACGTACTACCCTCATTTTTGTACGGAAGCTTTACCAAAATTCCCAAACATACATGATCATTTCTGTCTGGATCATAATCTATCTCTTAACAATGAATCTCAAGCTATTACGTTAACAATGCTCCAAAGAATCTCTTGTTATTTTAAACGTTTTTGTTTACGAATTTATCGAGTAAGTCCAGCAATGAAGTTATAAATGTTTCGGTTATAAATTTATGGAACCTATACTACGTATATACTTTTTCCGTACATTTAAATTGATTTCAAAAGTTTCGGGAACAAGAAGCCCATAAGGTTGGGAGCGAAAGTGGTGACTGACCTTTTATAACAGTCCTTTTTACTGATAACTTGAATCATATACTCTTTTAATATTTACCAAATTACTAGTTGAGGATGCGTAAGTGATTTAAATGCATACTGATTTCTTTTAATTTCTTTGGTTGTTTGTATCAAAAAATATACATTATAGTCAGAAATTATAAAGACATGTCGGTTAAATACGCCCGAATTCAACTCAGAAAAATATTTTTGATTCATAGCATCACGGAAACTGCTCACGTGACGAAATACTAAAAATAAGGATTTAAATTAAGAAAAATACTGGTTACGTAAATAAGTGTTTCAGTAATAAATATAGATAATCGGATACAGTTTATTCATGGATGATAAAGGTAGAGCCGTAATATTTTGAATATTACGTCTCTTGAGAAACATTAAAATGTTTGTTAGTATGAGTTTCATTTTTAATTATATTGTATTTATTATGAAAATTTTAGAAATTAATACTATAACATAATAGATCGCAATCGCAACGAATAAGTAACAATTAAATTTTTCCATTACCATAGAACTCTATGTTATGTCGTCTATTAAGAATTAAAACATAAATCTACGATTTTATTTTCATATTATACATATATTTACAAACTACGCTAAATCCGCTAAAAATATTTTTGTACTTGTAACCCATTAATTATAAGACGTAAAATAAAATCACCTGCATTACTTAGTTAACTATATGCATATACTACACGAGCTTTTATTTTACTTACAGTTAGATGCAAATTTATTTGTTATTACATGATTCTCAATACAGTTTCAATCTAGTCTTATATTTAAACGCGACGTCGTTGCCTCACGCCTATGTACAATTCGCTATAACTTATAAGTAATAGGTACAAATAATTATAATATAAAATTATACTCAGATTTTGGTTAGATGTAAGGGGCTTAAAAAACTATTAATTAAAGTTTATACATTGTCGGATTTTGTTTAAATAAAACCAATTTTGTTAAAAATCATTGTTAAATTTGTAATATGAATCTCATTGAAACCAAGGATTACACTTATTATCGTAGCACTTAATGAATTATCTGGTGGCTAACTTTATAAAGAACCACACTTAAAGTATGTTCTGGACGAAAACCTTTGTGTTAATAATAAAAAACGCTGAATACTTTATTCCTTGCCCACATCGTTTTTGGGATCCTTGCACCATTCCTGCTATATAGATTTAAGCGAACAAATATTAATCAATTGATTGGTTGTAATGTTATTAAAAAGGTATGTTATAATAATCACGTGATATTTTTTGATAAGTAAACAACATACTTATTTTTGTTTTAATAATTACATAATAATATTTATATTTTTTAACATCTTCGCTATAATGGTAATGAAATAACATCAAACATTTACTTGTTTCGTTTATATGTTTAAGATTTGTTTTGCTATACTTTTTTGTTTGTTTTTGTAATTGGAATAAAAAGTGCTTTTATAACTTAAAAAATATAAGCTTTTTCTGTTACCTATAATATATCTACATCGTTACTTTTTACAAAGATTCCGATTGTACTTTATGTAGTCGAAATCTGCTGAACAGATTACAAAGCTATATTCACGAAACCAATGAATCGTAAAAATGTAAGAAATGTCAAACTAGGGATTTAGCATGTTATTAAGTAAAGGTTTATTACGTTTTCGTAGATTTAGAAAAGGCCTATGATCGAGTGGTGAAGAATGAGCTGTGGTCAACTTTATCTACGTATGGGGTGAGCGGTTCAATCATTGAAGTTTCTCTATGAGGCTTCTAGTGCTTGTGTCTGAACAAACGGAGCGTACACGGCGTGGTTTCCAGTGGAAAGAGGTGTTCGGCAGGGATGTGTTGCGTCAACGTGGCTGTTCAACCTATTGATGGATAACTGTTTGACAGATTTAAAAGTAAGTATGTATGGGTTAAGAATGAATGAATTACTCATCAAATGTTTATTTGCCGCTGATGATCAAGTAATACTTGGGTCATCCGCTAATGAGCAAAAGGAGATGGTAAATATTATGAATAAAGTTTTGAAAGGGAAAGGAATGAAAGTGAATGTAAACAAAACGAAAGCTTTTCGAAAGAGATGAATCTGTGATGAATGGCAATATTTTGATAGAAGGGGAAATGTGAAAGTGATATTGAAAGGAAAGTGAATGCAGGGAATATGGCAAATGGTGCTCTGCACGCCTTTATATATAGCCAGATGGTGTCTCAAAGAGTCAGACTGGCTGTGCATGCCGGAGTGTTGATGCCAACACTTACTTACTTACTTGTTAAGTAAAGGAACAAAAATTATTGTGTATGTGTATTTTATATATATTCTTAGTGTCTCGTAATACATACATATATAAGATGTGTGTAATTCACTTACATCTTTAATCATTTTAACGTTATACTGGCAATTTATAAATGGATTTTCAAAGAATTTTACTACTAAACCTGTAGTAGTATGTATTAAATAAAATGTAAAACTTTTGTATTAGGAAATTGGTTAAACTGATTAAGCCCTTATACTAGGCGGTTTTTAAATATAGAGCATAAAACGTCAACAAGCACGTTAATAAAAAATTGGATAGAAAATCATTTTTGTCACAACCACAGACTGAATAATAAATCTATGGTCATAATTAAAGATGTTTCTCAACAATGACATTCACACGTATTTCTACATGGTCGTACTGACTACTTACACCATAGATAATACCTATACTGACACATGATGTACCAAACAGCTGTTTGAAACATATGAACTAACCAGTATATAGGTATTATCTATGATATGAACTGTCAACTAAATCGTTGGCAAAATTCTGGCTGTCTCTGGCAGTGGCTACACGACACTAAGCCAATAATTGAAAAAAGAAACCGTTGTTCAAATGTGCCTCTATTGCCTTTATGGAAGCCATTGAAAAAAGAGAAATAGCTATTTCTCTAATGCTACAGATATTCTGAAAAATGAAAATCAGAAAACAAGGAATAGGCATTCAACTAGTATATTAAGATTTTTAAAGTTTAAAAATCATAGACTAAGATATCTATTATTATTCATAGTGGAAGGTCCTATAAATTTCCAGAGTCCCAAGTCTGTAGTCCTGTAAAATCTCTCTTAATGTTTTTATTTGATTGATTTTTATGTAAATAATTATGATTTATCAAAGAAGTTCTTTAAAATTAGCTATTGACATGTGCCTAAAAGTGATAAAGGAATATGAATGGCTTCTGGATCTTTATGTTTTGGTAAGTACTATGATTGATTATAATTATATGCTATTAATATATGAATTAATAAGCATTACATTTTCAGGATTTTTATGTTGAGGACCACTGGAATAAACTGCCAGTATTATGGCAACAGTGTTTAGAAAAGTGTGACCCTAAAGATCTGGGAGATATTCTATCAGGAAATCCTACAAAACATATGTTACCTCTTTCACTTCTAGCACTCTTTAAAACAATTAGCTGTATGTGCATACCACGCCAACCTATCCAACACAGTACTAATAATCACCAGATAGCTGATCAATATAACTATGACCATCCTAAACTGAAAAATCTGTTTTTGAAGCATGTCAAACTTAAAAAACGACATGAAATAAGTTTGATGTCTGAACTGGTCAATTTAAATGCAACACAAAGTAGATGTAATGCTGTTTTAGATTTTGGGTCAGGATTAGGACATTTATTGCGAATACTGTCATATAAATATAATTTGCATACAGTGGGGATAGAAATGCAGTCTCAATTAACTAAAGAAGCTAGGTCTGTATTATTGGTATGTATAAATTCATTTGTTTCATAATTATTTGGGTGTATTATATTAGTTGGGCACTAGGAACTGCATATATCTAAAACTTGCTATTAGTTATTATTGATAACATATGACATTTTTGTAAAAAAATTATGTATGTATAAGTTAGAAAAAATATATAAGTTGAATCATTTAATGCTATAAAACTGTGGAATTCCAAGACCTTCAAGAAATGATCTAAGTTTAAACTGGTGGGGGACTGTTTTTGTTATCACACTTTAAGCAAAGATGTGCTACCTAGCAAATAATTTATTTTCTGCTATGGTGCTGTGTAGAAACCATAAAAGGTAAATGGCCTCATACTATATTTGCACACTTCCATCTTAACTGTATCATCATGGTGAGATTACAGTCAAGCACTAAATTGTCAGTATAAAAAATACCCCCCTTTATTACTTGATCATATTTGCCCTGTACTCACTTTCTTGGAATACTTCTCATAATTATCTCATATTCACAGAAAGCTAGACTTGGAGTTAGAATATACTGCTGCAAAATATCTTTCAAATGAGCAAATGTCACATACACAAAGGCCTACTCATTACAACATGACACTGTCTTCAATAGAACAGTTAAGTGTACTGTCATTCCCAGCGGAGGTAACAAATTATGGGCTGATTGGCTTGCATCCTTGTGGTGATTTGGGTCCACTGTTGATTAAACATTTTGTTACTTGTGACAAAGTTAAATTTATATGTATTGCTGGATGTTGCTATATGAAGCTCTCGTGTAATAAAGACCCTCATGGCTATCCAATGAGCAAATATGTCAATAGTTTAAACAGCTCACTCTCATATACAAGCAGAGAGATTGCATGTCATGCAATTGAAACCTACTGTCAGAGGTTGACCAAGGGAGAATATAATGACTTAAAGGTATTTATTAGGTACTTTAAATATTAGTGTAATAATAAAATCCTGAAATTCAATTGCTTAAAGTTTCTGTATTTGAATAGCAAAAATGTCCACGAAAACAGTCTAATAATATAACATACCAACCTTATAAGAGACTTCAACTGCCTCTATGTATAAAACCTCAAGATTGAAATCCTAATTTTGTATCTTAATAAATTATTTACTGTACTACCTTTTGCACTAAAGTTTTTTAAACATCATGTTTAAAAAGCTATATGATTTTAAAAAAATGATTACCTAGGTCAATAGGTGATATAATGATCAAAATTACAAAAAACATCCAAATATCTAAAATACAAGACTATGTACATAGGGGCTATTGATATGTTCATTTATCTTGAAAAAAGTCAATATCAAAATATCTTTATTCGAATAGGCCTGTTACAGCACTTTTGAATTGTCAAATATCATTTTTTCTATATATTATTTAAATGAATGACTGATGATAACATTAAAGAACAACATACAATCTAAAGTTACGAGGGTTCCTTCGCGCCCTGATTTGAGAAGAGCCCACAACAAACTCAGTCATGTGTACGTTTTTTTTTTGTTATCATCATTACAATATATATTTAAAATTTATTCTATATCTATACATATAGAGCATCACCAAAGCACTTATTTAATAAACCATAATGCTAATTTACCCAGTAAGTGGTGTTTATATTTGTGTCTAATAATATTAGGGCAGAATATTTTTTAAGCTATGTGAAATGGTAAAAATAACTACATAGGTTCTACATAGATATCTTTTACATGCTCATTTAATATGTTGGTTTAGTGAATTAAAAGAAATAAAGCAAATGGCTTTGCAAAAATTAGAATGATATTCATAGTGCAGAATAAGGTGTTGAAGTGTTACATTTTGTCATGATTCCAGGTTCACGCTTTTAGAGCTGCCCTAGAAAAGTTACTGGTACAGCTTGATCCTACATTGAAACACATGCCTATCAGGAGTGTCAAACACACCAATGACATGACCTTCAATAGGTTAGCTTTTTTTAATGCTGATAGTTTACTTCTTAATACCCTGTTTAGTAATACACCTTTTTTGATATGGTGGTAACGCCCGAAGACTAGCGCCTCAAGACTCAGACAAATTAGAAAATTTTATTTCCTGAATTCACCCTACCAAGGTTCGAAAACGGGATCTCTGCTTACAAAGCGAGTAGTCACTCCACAGCAGGGCCGTCAAAGTTGTCTGACTTTGTTTAGATAGCTCTGTAGATTTTATAATATAATGTACCATATTTTTTCCTTAGTATTTGGGCTACGCAGCTTTCGCTGATGCACCTATATCAATTTTAGTGTTTACAATTTTGGACATTTTCCATTTCTGTGCTTGTCCAGTCTATTCTTGAACTGATTTAGCGATTTCACAGAAACTACACTCTCAGGCAATATGTTCCACTGGTGTACAACTTTATTGCTGAGAAAGTGCTTAAATGGATTTGATGATGCTTGCTTGTACCCATGTTTAAAATTGTCACCTCTTAGCTTGGTGTCACTTTTTATAAAATACTTCATCAAACCCTGACACATTGTAGAAACCGATCATGATTTTGTAAGCTTCTATGAGATCGCCTATCTCGCCTACTCTACTGAGTTATTATTAGTATGTATAATCTCTTCATGCACCACCTATCTACTTTTGCACAATTTTCTTCTCCTTAAGGTTGTTTGTAAGAAGTCGCTGATTAGCGATAAGACCGCCCTTTGGTACGTTTGCTTATGTAAACTTTAATCATAATATATAACTCTGTTTCTTTTGATGTGTAAAATAAAAAGTATTATGTTATGTGATAGTAATGATGACTGTGGTTTCACTACAGTCAAGGTCTAACTTAGTTAAGCATGTTCAAATTGTTCTGCAGATACTGCGAGGCCGCTCTCATCCGCTTATCGGTGAAACCTTTAAATATTGATTCCGTGGAGGAAGATCTGAAGCTATGGAAGCGAGTGGTTGTCATGTACACACTGCGGTTGGCGTTAGCTCCTCTCGTCGAAACTCTCATACTATTAGACAGGCTACAGTACATGTTAGAGAATGGTACTTTACCTTCACCTATTTTATTTTTTAAGACCTCATCATCTATTTTGTGTATATATTAATTTAAATAATATGGAATATCTTTTTATCAATATAACATATAAAAAATGCATATAGCCCCTTCATCTCAATAACGTTATAGTATATATATAATAGTTATATCCAAAGATCTTTTAGTAACTTTAAAAAAAAATTGCGTCGAAATGAATGCGATTAACCTTTTCGACTAAGTATCAAAAAAAATCGCGTGATCTGAACGAAAGATCCCAGTTCATTAGTATGCAAATTCGAAACATTCATCGCACACACCACGCTTTCGAACGAATTAGCGCAAACAAAATCAGTGTCGTACATTTGTCTCTCTCTTTTCATACGGTAGTACCGTGTTTTTTGGANGCTCTGTAAGGTTAAAAGGGCAAACTTTTTTAAAAATAAAATCGTAAACAGCGGTTTTATTTATACATTAAATAAATATGATTATTTATATTCATCCTGTTATTGAATTAAAGAGGCGATATATTTGTATAATAAGGTGCAGAATAAAACATTTTAACCCAAAGTTTCTGCGGTATCAGTATAAAGTATATTATAATAAACCACAGTTTTCGGATTTAAAAAGACTTCAGTATTCATTGGAAATAAAAGAAAAGAAATTATTTGTGATAGACATTTAATAGAAATAAAAATGCACAGTAAGTTTTTCATTGCGCGACTTAAATACATTAACGATGGCTAAACATATACATAAGCATAAATCAAGATAATAAATTATCTTTGGCACTTAAAGTACTAAATAGTATAATAAATAATTATAATAACCATTTTGTATGGATGAATACTGAACGAATTATAACACAAGAGTTTTATCAAGATTTATTTATTTATTTTGCTTTATGGAAACATTCAATCAAGAATAATACAGATAAGTTATGAATTAAAAAAAAAACTTAGTTTGGAACTTAAATACACAGAAATACGTATTTGAAATTCGATCTTACTCGTAGTCGTAGGGATTTGGAGGTCTGAAGGCCCCGGGGCATAAAAGTCGAGTGGAGGCACAAATGATTTTCAAGATAAAATTACCATTTTTTAGTTTATATTGAAATTAAACAATTTATTTTGAAATCAAGTAACAGATTTTTGAATATTAAAAAATATGTATTTTAATATTCAGAAATCGCAAAAAGGTTAGGCATTTTTGCAAAAGCTTGAAAATTCACTGGATATACCACAAAATTTCTCATCGAGCCTTGCAATCTCTATTATATTTTAAATATACACGGACAGACATATCTCTTTAAAGATTATTCATTTCAATCACATTTATGAACTGACTACTACTGACTACTGAACTACCCTTGATTATATTCTTACCCTTGAGACTTCGAATGTTTATCTTTGCTTAATGTGTTAAGAATCTTATTGTTGGGCTCCCTTTCCTGATAAAGCTCTAGGTCTGTGGCCCTGGATGGTAGTCATCCTTTAATTTTTTAAAGTATAGATCTGCTTTGTATATGTAATGTTTTAAAGTGGAAATTCTATAGGTTTACATTTTTCCCCTTTTGTTTATATGTGTATTACAGAATTGTTTGTTTCTCATATAAAATAAAAAATTTACTTGTCGGGAATTGAACCCGAGATTACTGCTAGACAACCATGTACTATGTAGTAACCGAGTAACAGGAATAGAATAATGATCCTTTCCATGTCTTGCTGAGTTTATGTAGATATTGCAGTAGCTATATTCGCTGAGTAGCAAATATTTTTGGGAGACAATCAAGGCATCATACTCTTAAGAGAATAAGGTCTGTGATGGCAAATCTAATAATCCCATATCGTCCATCCAATATGTATCCATTTGTACATCAGAAAAGCAACTGAAAATAAAGTTGCTATCGCTTTTATAGTGACACTGAATGGTTATCTTTTTCATACCCTTCCCAATCATTATATAACGTTATAAATTTATTTAATATTTTATATCTCTTAAAAATTATATGAGGTTTGAAATAAAAACGCTATTATTATTTACAGGCATAAAATGCGCGATCTATCCAGTTTTCGATCCGAAAATATCTCCGCGCAATCACATAATCGTTGGAAGAAAGTAATTCGCTTACTTGATTTGTATCTTTTTCATAGAAGTAATCATTCAATTACTAATAAATATTTCATAAGAATATGTTGTACTTAGTTTTATTCCTTAAAACATTAACACAAACTGATTATTTTGAAAGGTTTCGCGTAGGTCGCTAAATGCAAAGAATTGAGTCTTCTTATATAACATGCTTCAGAACTTAAATATATTTTATTAAAATAATAGAGTTTCATTCCAACGGTATAATATTAAATACAAATAAATACAGTTTGTTGAATTCTAATGTCGAAAACCCTCTCTAATAGACAAAGAGGCTTGAATTCATTATATAATTGTTATTACAATTAAATTTATTATAAAGGTATAAGATCTGAAAGTCTATTTTCTTAACCATGTTAGTATTTCTTTGTAAATACTAATTTAACCTTGATTTCATTTAAAAATTGTCAGTGATATTCACATGTTATACTAAAAGCGATGGAATAACCTGATAATCAATTGTGTTCAACGACGTCGACAAGATTATAACTGACCGAAGAACCTGGTATAAAGTAAATCGATTTGTATTCAATGCCGTTGACTTAACGAGAAGGTTACAACAGCGATCGAATAACATGTATAGAGTAAATCGATTTGTGTTTAACGTCTTTGACTCAACGCAAAGATTAGATCGGCGACCCAATAACCTGTATAGAATAAATCGATTTGTGTTTGTCTTTGACTCAACGCAAAGGTTAGATCGGCGATCCAATAACCTGTATAGAATAAATCGATTTGTGTTTAACGCTGTTGACATAACGAGGTGACAACAGTGATTAAATAACCTGTATAAATTGATTTGTATTCAACTTTATAGTAAGTTAAGAATTTTATTAATCGACAACATAAAGGAAAGGAATGTTATTTGGGCATCAGGCGGTAGGCGGAGGCAGCATTGGTACTGGCTCGTCTTCAGAGTCATCGGAATGTACGCGCGTGAAGCGTCGCCGCTCCAGCAGGCGACGGAGTTTGAACTCGCTGTGTCCGTACTCCCAACGTCGGCGGCCCACCGACTTTCGACCTACGTTATATTCTTATTTTAAACAAACATCAAGGTTATTTAGTTAAGATTGTTGTCAGGCAAGAAGACGGTATATTGTGCAAAAAAAAAAAATTAACACGAAATAAAATCAAACTTGTAATGCCATATTGAACATACGTATTTTTAATAAACACGTAACCGTTGAGTTTCTTCTCAGCAGAATCAACTTTTCGAATCAGTGATAGATGTATGACCAACGGACAGACTACTGACGATTCAGAAGTGCTTTTTGAGCCTACTTGAATAAAGAATATTTTGATTGTAAATCTAAAATAAAAACAGAATTAAATCCAATATAAGCCAAAGAAGTTTCACACTTTTTTATATGGTTAAAGTGCTTAGAATCTCAATTTTTAATCATCTACTCTTTCAATTTTTACTCTTTCTATATATATACAAATTGTTCAAATTTTCAATCATTAATAAAATAAGTTTTACTTTAAATTGAAAGATAGCCTGACAATTATATCACGTCCGAATAATAGCTGTTATTTTCTCGTCCTATCTCAGTGTCTACTGTCTTGTACATTTTTAAAATTATTTACGGCTTCATCATTCTTGATTTCTATATACAAATACTTTGTAAGGAATAATATATATGTTTTTATTATTCACAGAATTATCGAATTGACTATATGTTAATAGTTTTTTAAGCCGCAAGCCATACAGCTACACGTGCACAATCCAACTTTGAGACTTTTATAATAATTTGCGAATAATACCTCTATTTAAGACGTTTTTATAAACATTTTACATTAACATACAAAAACTGATGGAACACCAAGCCCGAACAAACTTACTTGTAATTAAAAATTTTCTTCAAACTTTAAACAAAATATAGTGCTCCAATAAAAACTGAAAGCGTGCGAAAATAAGGTGCAAAAATAAAAACAACTGAAGCTGCTTCAATAAATATATTTCAATATTAATAAACAATTACATTTTTACACTAATCCAAGTATATATAGAAGCAATTAAAAAGATAATCAGATCAATAACCAAATATAAAGAACAAACAAAAAAAAATCGAGTGACAAACAATAACTATAGTATATTAACAAAAATGATTACATGACATTTTAAAAAATTTAGTTTTCTGTAAAAAGAAATATTAACAAGTCAAATCAAGCATTGATAGTTCTTTCATATCTCTTAATTTATGAAATCTGTTATTTTTATCAGATCTATGAACATTTAAATAATAATTGTGTCAATGTTACGTAAACTGTAAAAAAATTGTTTGTTTTATATAACATTTTTAAGTTAAGTTTCGATATTCCTAAAAATATACATTCCTATTTGGGATAGTATATACTAGATATTAAAATATGGAGGTAATTCTGCTTGTCTGTTACGCACTCCCTTGAATTAAGTGATTATTCTTAATAATTAAAAATAAATATTCTATTAACACGTGCAACTAGACCTATCATGTCAAAAATACGATTGTCCTTTTTTCCATAGAAGTCAAAAGATATGAATAAAAAATAAAATTGTATTTACTAGAATAAAAAAATCTTGAGCCACTAAGATTATGTACCATGCTATTTAAATTAGAAATGGCAAAATAAATATAATGTTACAAATAAGTACAATTAAATTCAAAAGTTATTAACTTTGATTTAACATACATTTTACAGCATCGAAGGCAATGGTATTTCTCTTATTTTTGTGTCTGTGTCGTTTAAAAATGGACTTTAAATCATTATATTAAGTTAGTATTTTATTTATTTGTGACAAATTTAACCATGTCTAATTTCAATGCACCCCTTGTTGTTTTAATTGGAAACGTAACTGTACTAGAACTTACAAAACTATACCAAATTAACATATTAAAGTTCTTAAATAAATATATGATTAGTAAATAATACTTTGTACCATAAACTTTGTTGTGGAATGTAAGATACAAAAGCAAGATCACGATTATTAGACCTTTTGTTTTATATTTGCATATTCGTAGATAATATATAGATCCTAAAGCTTGTGTTAATCTCAAAAAAATAATTGATAATCGATTATTAAGTAACAATTTCTGTGCTTCCGTATCAAATGATACTAGAGGCTAATATACTGTAAGATATTTACCCGATCGACCCAGAACAGTTACGAGCGTCACGGTTATTTAAAAAGCAAAAACAATATAAAATATAGGAACTTAATTTTTCACTTCTTAAACTGTAAAAACAATTTATAACTAAAGCAGTTATAGCTACGCTTGTCCCATATTTTTTGAAGTACTCAAAAGCATTTTATTTAAAAAAAAACTACGTCTGTCTGGTTTTTGTGATTAAGGCTGAATTGAATATGTACGAGCAAGAAAACGTTGCTTACAATGAGCAAGATAGTGTTAGCATGACATAATCGAGGAATAGAATTAGTAAATTATATAAAATATTAATATATCGAAACTCGCGGTCCAGATTATGGTTGTGTGATGGATAAGTGATAGAACAAACGCTTAATTGTGATATATAATATGAGAATGTGTGTAAAAAATATGTTACTTAAACCGTTGATTTAACTTTACTTGAACCGTTGGATTCATGAAAACAAAAAATGTGATTGAATAGTGTTATTATTCTAGTCGCTTCATCCGATGGACGTCCACTGCTGGGCATAGGTCTCATAATGAGGTCCACAAGACCCAATCTCGCGCCGCCTGGCACGAGCGTCGACCGGCGACCCTCTTTATTTCATGGGTCCACCTTGTGGGGGGATCTGCCTACATTGCGCCGTCCGGTGCGGGTTCACCACTCCAGCACCTTAGGCCCCTAACGTCCATCGGTCCTTCGGATTATGTGCCCCGCCCATTGCCACTTCAACTTCGCAATTTGTAGGACTATGTTGGTGACTTTGGTTCTACTACAGATTTCTTCATTTCTGATTCAATCACATAGAGAAACTCCAAGCATAGCCTTCAATATCGCACGCTGAGTGACTCTGAGCTTCTTTTTATTTATATTAGATTATTCTAGTAGTAGGTTCATTTTGTTGATATTTATATTAGTCTCTTGCAATTTATTAATGATATTAATCAATGGAGCTAAAAAAAATGGCCATATACCACAAAGCTGATTGTAAAAATTATTTCAGTAGATATGTCACTATCTTTACTTATATATATTGTTCTAAACAGCTGGAAATATTTTGATCACATTTTTTGTGTGCTCAGGTGGGTTCAAGGTTTCATTCTATTCGTTCGGATAAATAACGGATTTCTAAATGTTTACAGGGATCGGAATCTAATCGGGTGACAACTAGGCACAGTAAATTCGATTACAGAACTGTGTTTAGGAAATTGTATATTACAGATTACATGTATATGTTGATATTTTAATTTTACGCAGGAAAGTAAACACGTAGCACACTTGCAAAACGTTGTTTTAACAAAATTTTACTACAGTGACACTGTCAAGTCAATCTGTTTAGCAACAAAACAAATATAGTGTCCAAAATTGGAACTACTATGATACATACGGAAGTTGTAACTTTTTTCTGTTTTTAATTAAAGGTTTATTCTGTACTGATGAGCAATTTTTTTATTTGCGGGTTAGTAGGTATTTACTTTCCATCGTCTATATAGAGGGTCACAACGTACTGAATAAAAAAATGCTTTGGAGTGATGTAGAGAGAAAAAAGAAAGTGTTTGGTTAAGGTAGGAGCGGCTCCCCTCGATGCGATTTACCATTGTTCCTAGCACGGCACAAGGCAACAAGCAGCGCAGCCCCTGCAGCTGCTAGAGCGCCACCCAGCGCTCCGCCCCACAAGCCCCAAGCTGCCCCAGCGCTCCCCACTCCGCTCACCCCAACCGCCACACCGCGCATTTCTACCATACAAATACCAAAGAGATCTGTTTATTTTTTTTTAATTCATACTATTAGTTCACTATTCCTATATACCGACGGCCCCTACGTATAAACAGACCACTTCCATTTTTGACATTTCGACGTTTATTGATTATATCGCTCCACTTATCATTCTAGGCTAGTTATTAATTAATAATCGTCTTCTGGCTGTATGTCGGCTACAGCAGCCAATCTCATGCTGTGATTACCCATTAACGCAGGAGATTATAGTGCACAAGTGTACGCGCAAACACTCTCTATTCCTTCACTCTAATAGTCCGATGTGACGGCATCCTACTTCGAAAAAAAAACTAATAATTTTTTAACGGAAAACTCAATGTCAATTTTTGAATTGGTCCTACCCGGGACTTGAACCCATCTCTGTAGCCGAAAAAGCTGATCACTAGACCCATAAGGCAGTTAAACTATAGTTATTACAAATTGATGCTTAAAAATATAACATCAATACTTACATAATTAGGATTTTATGCTTGACTCTTTAGTAAGTTAGTATGTGCCACCGATAAATCTTGTTTTCAATCGTTAATAAAATATTTGTTTATTAATTCACTAAAGGTCAAACAGTTTTTAAACTTATAGTGGATGTTAATAAAGTTCTTTCAAAAGTGAATTAATTAATTTATTATTAATAATTGGGAAAATTTTGGCGATGTGATCCACCCCCGTGCCTCGGAGAGCACGTTTAGCCGTCGGTTCTGCGCCTGATCTCTCTCGGACTATGCGAGTGAAGGAATAGAGAGTATACTTGTGTAATATGACTGCAAACCCGCAGTGGAGCAGCGTGGTGGGTCTGTACTATAGACCCTTTCTCATATAACTGAGGAGGCCTGTGCTTAACAGTGGGACGTTAATGGGCTGCTACTTATTTACTTACCTATTACAATATAGAAGGAAAACATTGTTAGGAAAATTGCATATCCCGAAAGCAATCTTGGTGTTTTCGTAGCCTGCCAAAGAAATCCATAATGTGAAATTTTGAAAAAATAAAACTCTAAATTCCCCGGTTCATACTGGTATCATTTGGACACAAGATTTGAAATTAAGGCTACCGTAGAAGAAAAGTTACAGGGTTACCTGAGGCTACAGAGGGTAAACGATAATCAGTGTTAGATTTACCTTTTCGCCTCGACTGGTGTATTATTAAGTCTTTGCTAAAACGTTTTACCATACGACTGGCGTATTATTCCGTGTTAACAAATTCGGACTTATACACAAAAGGGTCAAAGAACACAAAACACTCTGTGAAACAGAACAAAAATACTTGTAATAGATGTATGATATGCCAGGACATATTTAACTATAGCAACACGTTGAAACGAGGTTTTGTTTATTTTGCTAAATGCCACGAATATATAGAAATGTGTGTTAATATCAAGACATTATTATTCCAATATATATAATCTAGCATACTTCCAATTTATATAATACTCGTACACATGAAAATTTCGGAAAATGATAATAAAATCAAATTTATTTATTATATATTACACAAATTATCTTGTATAGTCTATGGCGTCACCAAACGTAGACTATATAACTTGAAAGGCATATTACGCCAACAGCAGATAACAAATATTTTGTTTGAGACATTGTAAAAGTCAACCGTAGCGAGTGAAAATTTTTGTTGAGATATAATACAAACCCTACTATAGAACCGTTTGCTTAAAAAGTCGGCCGCACAGCGAAAGTTTTAAAAATAACTATTCCAAAACGAAAAGCAATTAAAAAGCATACAAACCTACTTACCCACAGTAGCTGTTGGCTTCGGATGTGTCGCATTCAACATCGGCTCTCGGGTCTCATTTCTGACTGTTTCATCAATAAATTTGTAAACGCGATGGGGGTCCAACTCTGCCACATAAACCCCACTACCATCAGGCTTCACAGCCACGTCGTGGGGGTTACTGAAACCTCCAGTAGGGGCAAAAGTCTGAATGAGGCGGCTACTGTTATAATCTATAACGTAACCTCGCACAGGAACTAAGGGGACACCATCGTTGACAGTTGGACCGTTTACTACGTACAAACGACCACCTGCAAAATTACATATAGGTGGGTTTGAATTTAATAATTTCTTTATCATGTCACTATACTAGGCGGTACTTGAACAATGAGACTTGAGGATATTCTTAAATTCATTGTTATCTTGTCATGAAATTTTCACGATACTTAGTCATCATAATATTATTATACCGGATATGTCAAGTGCAAACTCTGCTATAAATAAGCTGGTTCTAAGACATTGAGATTTATATTTTTTTAAATCTCGGATTGTGATGACAGAGTTTGAAGCAAATGTTATATACCGATTGAATGTTTTGAATTTGTTAATAAATGTGAAATAGTGGACATTGTGGTAGTTACATGTTACATTAATGTAATAAATGAATGAATTTATTCACGTAACAGGAGCATTTTATTACCTCCGAAGTGGCCGCGCCCACATATACATACGTTATAAACAATATAAACAGCATTTTGTAGTTTGCCACCACCAAAAACCAAAAAACCGATGTGTCGAATTCACAATGTCAAAAGGTATACATTTATCAGTAATTCGCTTTTATGTTAAAAAATAAGTACAAATTAAGCTGCTGAATATGTTTGTTTTCGTTATCGTCTCTCTATTATAGCAAAATGTTGGTCGGACACTATTGACATGGTTCTTTATGGTCATTGCGTTGATACAAACCTTCTATTGGCGCATACGCCACGCTGAAAAGCCTTGGCCCGATCAGCCAGTGCCGAAAAGATGTGGTAAAAGCTCCCGAATCTGTGCGGAAGCAAGCAATGCGGCCACGTTCTCTGTTGGCGACACACAATTCTCCCCGGTCTTCGGCCAAGGCCAAGGCATGCGGTACGCTAAACACAAATGGGGTGTCTCCGTATCCTAAATAAAACAACAATTTCCTTTACAAAAAATAGTAGGAACCCAGCGCGTAAATAGGTCATCCTATTCTACAGTAAACGAGTTCATTTTCACAAAAATGTATTATAGAACCCCGGGCGTGTGATTAGATCACCTTTACTTACCAGGAGTTATTCCTTATTTAATAAAAACTACGAACTGGAGCGCTACTAATCGTATTCTTCATCAAAGCCCGATTATATTTTCTCAAAAAATTAAACATAAACCCTGGCACATGACTATAGATTTTTCTCAATGCCATTTATCGGCACATTATGTGCAGCTTGGCGCTGATGAAGTCCGGAGAATCAGGGCTAAGGCCGACTACGCGCTAATTATTCAATGGAAAGAGGATCTCAGGTCCCCAGAAGTTGGAGTGTTCATTGTGGAGGCGATTCGCCCTCACTTGGAACAATGGCTTTACAGGGAGCACCTGTCGTTCACCTACAGATTGGTGCATGTTCTGACCGGACACGGATGTTTCGGAAAATTCCTGCACCGAATTAGTCGCGAGGAGTCACCAATCTGTCATGAGTGTGGTGCTGCCATCGATTCAGCACAGCACACTTTGGCAGATTGTGCAGCCTAGGGAGATCCCAAGGATCTCCCTAGATCTCAGTGTCACCACTTGGTTGTGCTAATCAGCGTGGATCTCTGGCATTGAAGGAGCGATGCTCTCTAACGACAGGTGTTAGACGTTAGTGGGCCTTTTCTGTGGGACGATCATCTCACTGAAGATGGTCCACGAACAAGAGTGCGTGCTCCCTTACACCGCCGGAGGAGGCAGGTTACAAGGCAGCACCTGTTTGCGTAAGTGCTCCCGCTTTCGTGAATCCTCAGCCGGATTCATCCGGGACACCAGGGATGAATGCGAAAGTTGAACCCCTGGTGCCTCATTCATGGATGAAGAGAGTTCCGGTGGGTATTGTGACGCCTTTATTATTATAAAAAATACTATAGGTCATAGTATCCTAATTTTTAATCACAAAGGAAAAAATGAAGATAAATGAGAAGTGTATAAAAGTAAATAGTTAGTGTTTCATTTTAGGAGATGTAAATAACAAAGATCAAGTGTTAAAAACTTACTAGTTTCTGTAGTTTACCTTTTATAATTTAAACACTATCAGAAAACAAAATAACACAAAATTTTCTCTTAATGATTATTAAAGTAGAAACAATATTGAATACTGCTGACTTTCACCAATTTGATTATGAACCATTAAAAATACATATAGTACTCACCTTTACCCCACTGAAGTATCTTAGTACCATCTGCAGAAAACTTCACGATTCGAGTATTACAGTAACCATCAGCAACAAAAAAATCTCCGGATGAAAGCACAGCAACCGCACTTGGTTTGCAAAAGTGAGAATCATCATCACGTGGTACGAATCTAATAATAATATATAAGTTAAAAGAAAGTAATTAGTAGCATATTAATATCCCACTACTGGGGATAGGCCATCTCCCTAAGGAAATCCAAATACTCTAAGGAAATGCAGATTTTTCCACGACGTTTTCCTTCATCAAAACCATCATAATAAAATTACAAAATTGAGAACTTGGTGGTACCTGCCCAGGTTTCGACTTCATGACTCTTAAAAACTCACGAAGGCAACACGTCCATATTGTGTTCTATAGTGCTTAATTATTATCAATAAAATGTCGAACTTACTTTTCCCCGAGTACGAGAGCTGGTTCTGAGCGCGAGCTAGGCGTGAATTTGAACACTTGATGTCTAGCAACGTCTGTGACCCAAACATTGCCTTTATTATCGACGGTTATTCCGTGTGGCATGTAAAAGCTAAAACAAAGATATCCTTATAAATAAAATTCTGTATGAATATACGCGATTGAACTTTCAACAGATCAAATGACTTCGCCGGCGCAAGACTCGCTTCGTTAGCGGAGGATCTGAGTTCGATTCCCAGCAGGGTAAATTTAGGAAATTTCGATTTGATCCGATGAATAAAAAAATTCACAGGATCGAGACGACGTGGTTGACACCCCAGAGAAGAACTGGCGAGCTTATACCAAATTTCAAAGAAAAATTTTCAAACAAAAGCAAAATCTTTAAACAATGTGTGGCTAGTGATTATTATAAGTAGCAATCTAAAATAAAATCCGTAATTTTGGGCCTACATGGACAACTTAAGTGTCTGACACATTAACAGTGACGAGCAAAGTACGGCCCGCAAAGGTATTTGATCCTTTCCGCCGAAGGTCCATCGACATGGATAGTAGACGGACCGCTATAATTACGTTTTGAGGGTTAAGAAGTATAAAGTTGATTCTACTGCATAGTTCAATCGACTGGTCTTCAACCTTGGGGGTCCTTAGGAAGGAGTTCGTCGACTATACGCAGGCGTGATGCGGTCCATGGCTCTTTATGGAGCTCCTGTATGGTCGCACAGATTAGCTGTCGAACGCTGCAGAGCAAAGTTTTATAGCGTACAGCGTGAGATTGGCATAAGAGTTTCCCGAGGAGATCGCACGATATCTTTTGAGGCAGCAACTCTCTTGGGATGATTTCCACCATTGGAAATCCTGGCGGATGTAGCCACTAAGGTTTACTTTCAAACCTCTGCTATTCGCCAGGCAGGGGGACATGCATTTGAGAGGAAGCTCTGCTTACATAAAAAGAAGGTTTATAGGCAAATCTACGCAGAATGGCGGGTGCGCCTCGAGGAGGAACTCTCAATGTGCCAACGCATCGTCTAGGCGATTTTATCAAACTTTGAGAAGCTGACAAGGTTGCTTTGGTATCTGTTCTGTATTGGGCGGGAGGCAACCCATGTAACCACCGACCAACCACGTCACTGTGGGGCAGACCAAGACAACGCTCAGCATACGCTTAAAGTGTGCCCAGCGTGGCACACTGAACGACGCGTCTTGGTGAATAAAATCGGACTAGATCTCTCGGCACAAGCAGTAGTTGCAGTGATTAGGGTGCCAGGAGCGTGGAGTGTGGTAGTACCTCTCTCCTCTTCTTATCAATAAGTAGACTGCCGAAAGAACCAGTGAGAGGGTTGATCCCGCTCACAGGGGCGTTCATCGGGCCTGCGGTGATTAACAAACTGCTACGGCTGCAAGGGCTAGAAGATCGCGAGTTGTCAACGTGTGGACTCTAATAGCTCCAAATTGTACCGATACATTTTTGTGCAAGGGTGGCACTGGTATGTGCTGCCCAAGTAGTTTTTCTCTGTGATCAAACAAGGAATAGGGTTCCATAAGTAAACGATGACTGCCAGATAAAATGCAAATGCCAAGAGGCAATTGGCAGGGCACATATTTATAAATCATTGGGCTGAAAGCTATTGAGAAAATAGACTAACAATTTCTAATGTGGGAAGCAGTCAATCACTGAATACAAGCAGACTACTTAATTCCTCTAAATATGAAAATTTGTAATACATTTTACAAATTTCTCTGGAAATATATAACTGCGGTATAAATATAAAGTATTTAAATATTCACATATTAGCAAAATCCTTTTATAAATCAAAACACTTTTAAAAATACTAGCAAGGGATATCCATAAAATAAATTCATGTGAAACTAGATAATATCCAAAGCAATTTTTCCAATAAGTCTTGTGATAAATGGGAATTACCTATAAAAATATGTCCATATTACATCATCTTATGTATTGATATGATTATCATATTAGAAGGCTATATATAAATGTAAAGGTGTATATTTTGCTACATATTCATCAGAAAATGTATTAAATACTGGTACAATTTACTTATTATGCCATTGCAACATACTAAATAAATAAATGTTAATAAAAAATAAATAGTACATCTTGCATTGTTAAAACCATGTACATTGTTGAATATTGTAACTTTTGTTTAAGTTGTTTGCAAAAATGACTTTATCTTGATAAGCTACCTTAATATTTTACAACATTGCTTTATCAACTTTAAATTATAAATTATAACATGTAAAAATAATAATAAAATTATATTTTAATTTATACTTACAGATTTTGACCCCATGAATCAACTAACTCTCCTGTATCATTGAATACTAAAATTGTTGGCTCTGATATTGGTGCCTCTCCTATATACTGATATATATTTCTATTTGAAAAAGTATTAGCATCCCATGTGTTTGGTCCTCTGTGAAAAACTAAAAGTTGACCAGAATTGTCTACTGCTACACCAGATACTTGGCCTAGCTTTACTGTTGTGTTTGGCCAATTTGGTACCCATTGAGGTGCTTCAGCTATACAAAAACAATTAATTCATTGATTAATAAAGTACATATCTACTTCATTGCTCTTATGTATTTCCTGTGAGCTTTGAGATGTATAACAAATGATAATGATGGTGTCACCACTTTTCTTAATTATTATTGTATATGGCCATATAAATTAATCAAAATTAAATTGATCAATGGTAACAATAAATGACAGAAAATCATATAAATAAGTAAAAGATATTATTTAATAGATTCAAATAATTTAATACAAACCTGTCACGAGCTTCTCTAATGCAGCATTTATTTTCGTGTATCTCTGATTATCAAAATAATTAGCCGGGTAAAATTCTTCTTCTGGAAACTATAACAATATAATATAAACATATAGATTTTTGCAATTAAAAAGATCTTATCCCAAAACATATAGCTTACCCTTCTAGCAGAAATGCACGAGATAAACAAAAGTAACACTACAATTTCGGGCATATTTTTAAATAAGCCGATTTTAATATGAATCATGATAAGATATAGGCCTTAGAAATATTTAAATTTAATACTGCACTAACATTACATTATATACCATAAGAACATAAGATATAAAAAGAAAAATAATATATAATATTAATTACTAATAGGTAAACAAAATTTTGATTCAGAAATTATAATGTCAACTGTCAAATGGGAAAGGGTTGCGAACAGTTCAGATATTTAAATCACAGACTAAACAGAGATACTACGTGTTACAGTAGGCACTTAGATTTCATAGATTTAGTGTAGAACAATTATGTAAATCATTTCAACTAATAAGTCATTAGGAAATCATAGAAATTTACGCATTAAATAATTGATTGAGAAATATATATAATAATATATAATAGTATGCTATACTAATACATACATAGCATCATGCCTCATTCCCATAGGTGTAGGCAGAGACAACATCCTTCCACTTGCCACGATCCTTGCATATCTCCTTCGCTTCTTTCATTCTCATTAAACCTTTCATACAAGTTCGTCGGTTTAGAGTACTCTTGACCTGGCCGTTATTTAAAATGTCCTGGATTTGGTCCAGGAACGTTCGCCTTGGTCTTCCCCTTCCAACTTTCGCATTCACTCTTGACTCATAAATCCTTTTTGTCAGTCTCCTTTCATTCATTCTCTCTACATGCCCAAACCATCTAAGCATACCTTTCTCAATTTTAGTCACTACGTCTTCTTTTATACCACAACGTTCTCTTATCACACTATTTCTTACTCTGTCACTCAGTTTTAATCCACTCATGCTTCTCAACGCTCTCATCTCTACCGCATTTATTTTACTTTTGTGATTCTTCTGCCATACCCAACTTTCACTACCATACATAAGTGTTGGCACCAACACTCCAGCATGCACTGCCAGTCTAGCCCTTTGAGACACCATCTGGCTATTCATAAAAGCATGCAGAGCACCATTTACCATATTCCCTGCATTCACTCTCCTTTCGATATCACTTTCACATGTTCCATCTTTTGTAAATTTAGATCCCAAGTATACAAATTCTTTCACCTCTTCCACTTGTTCCCCATCTATCAAAATATTGCCATTCATCATAGATTCATCTCGTTCAAAAAGCATAACTTTCGTTTTGTTTACATTCACTTTCATTCCTTTCCCTTTCAAAGCTTCATTCATAATATTTAGCATCTCCTGTAGCTCGTTAGCGGATGACGCAAGTATTACTTGATCATCAGCGTAGAGTAAACATTTGATGAGTAATTCATTCATTCTTAACCCATACATACTTTCTTTTAAATCTGTCAAACATTTATCCATGAAAAGGTTGAACAGCCATGGTGACGCAACACATCCCTGTCGAACACCTCTTTCGACAGGAAACCACTCCGTGTACGCTCCGTTTATTCTGACACAGGCACTAGAACCCTCATAGAGAGACTTCAATGCTTGGATCAGACAACCGCTCACCCCATACGTAGATAACGTTGACCACAGCTCATTCCTCACCACTCGATCATAGGCCTTTTCTAAATCTACGAACGCGCAATAAACTTTTTGGTGTTTAGCCAAACATTTTTCAGTTATGCACCGTAAAGAAAAGACCTGATCCGTACATCCCATTCCTCTTCTAAATCCCGCTTGCACGTCCCATATTTTCCCATCAGTTTCATTAATCACCCTTTCAATTAATATCTTTGCATACAATTTGCCGACGACACTAAGAAGGCTGATACCGCGGTAATTTTTGCACTCCTGCTGTGACCCTTTTCCTTTATATAGAGGGACAATTACGGCCTTGCTCCAATCTCTTGGGACTTGACCTTTCTCCCAGCATATATTGAAAAGGCAGTACAGCTGAGCTACCACAATCCCGCGGCCAGCCTTCAGCATCTCGACTGACACTCTGTCATACCCAGCAGCCTTACCTGATTTCATACCTTTTATCGCTTTCATGATGTCATCCATACTAATCTCGCTATCACTTGTCTTACATTCATTGCTATCCGCAGAGGCCATATTTACCTCTGCTTCATTTCTTTCAAACAAACTTTCAAAATGATCCTTCCATCTCTTCAATATCCATTCTTCTCCTTTTATTAAACTTCCATCTAAACTTCTGATTTTACAAAGCTCCGAGGAAGTAGATCTCCCTCGGGCAAATTGTATTGATTTCCAGAAAAACTTTTTGTTTGACTGAAAATCATCAGAAAGTCTCCTATCATACATATCACTGTATTCTTCTTTTTTCTTTCTTACAGCTTCTTTCACGATTACTTTCACCCTTTTGTATTCCATTCTTGCCTTTTTTACGTCATCAT
This sequence comes from Elymnias hypermnestra, assembly GCA_015832385.1. Classification (NCBI taxonomy): domain Eukaryota; kingdom Metazoa; phylum Arthropoda; class Insecta; order Lepidoptera; family Nymphalidae; genus Elymnias; species Elymnias hypermnestra. The sequence continues at coordinate 1,945,223 of JACTOM010000030.1, read as the reverse complement.
TCGTTGCCTTTTGCATTCGTTGGTTCGCTTTTGTAGCCAACCAATCGGACCAAGCTTTCTTCTTTTCACACACAGCTGCTTGAACATTTTTGTCCATCCACAAATTCTTCTCTTTCTTACCTTTCCTCCTTTTAGACACGCCACATACATCAATAGCAGCACCAACCACTCCATCTTTAAATTTATTCCATAAACTTTCAATCTCATTTCCTTCGTCTTCACTCTTGAATCGCCCACTCAAATTTTTCAGATATTCTTCTCTAACATCCTCTTCTTGCAATCTCTCCACTTTTATTCGTTCAAGAATGCTCGAGGTTTCCTTCTTTCTATGGCGCCACCGATTAAAAAGACCACCGATTCGGGCAACGACCAGGTAGTGGTCAGTATCGATGTCGACCCCGCGGTATACTCGAGCATCTAGAACTTTCTTCTTCAGTTTTTCGTCCACAATTACAAAATCAATCATACTTCTAGCATTCCCTTCTTCCCTTGTATACACATGAATCCCCTTGTGCTCAAACATAGTGTTTGCCACAAAAAGACTATGTTCCACACATATTCCAAGCAAACTTCGTCCATTTTCATTCACCCGTTTGTCACCAAACATACCAAGAGTCCTTTCATATCCATCACGTTTCACACCTACCCATCCATTAAAATCTCCTAACATAATTATTCGCTCATTCGGTTCACATTCATTCAACATATCACTCACACTTTCCCAAAACTCATCTATTTCTTTTTGGGCTTTATTGGACTTTCTCGTGCGCGTGCTATGCTAATTAATGGTGAATTAACGAAACTGCCAATAAGGACGCTGGAGGAGCATTGCTAAATATCATTTGAAAAGTCAATCGTTATCTATAAACCTAGCACAAAACAATACCCTCAAAGAATTACCTAAATCTTACTATTCCACTATAAACTGTTAACATAATAGATTTGTACGTATAGCTTAAATGTATTGTAAAGATTCCAGCCAACATGCGCTTCATTCCTGTATCTAAATGAAAAATTTATTGTTCAATTTACATATTAATTTAATCGCCTTATTTATGCCAGCATTGCTATTGTATTATATGTATTGTTTTTAATAATGATATGCCCACACCAGCTAAGTATTAATAATAGTAAAATATGACAAAATTGCAATAAACTCTGACGTCAATAATTAAATTAATCTAGCACTTGAACGTGAACTTCGGATTTCATATTATATATGAATATTTAGCTGGAGTTTCCCCTTGCATCTCTATTCAATATGCGCCTCCACCTCTCGGGCTAGTCCAAGACTCACACAATTTGGAGTAGTAAAAAATATAATTTTGAGGCACTCTTACATTTTGACGTTCTGTACAGGACACCATGTATGTTCTACCCAACACTATTTCCTAGCCTGCCTGGAGCTATCCATCTACTAAATCCAATCCAAATACAAAACAAATCCTATTTTTTGCATTATAGAGACAATGAGAACAGCGGCTGCGTCTTGAAAAAGAATATCTATGGACACCATATTATCATGGCTATTCTATCAAATTTTAAACCCTAATTTCTATTTTATAAAAGATATACATTGGAAAGACAGTCGATTTTAATTATTAATGTCAATTCAGTATAAGACATTAGAAGATTACTTGAAGCCAAAAATTTAGAACTTAATGTTGGGCTTTAAATAATAAGTCATTGTTGCACTTTACACTAAGTTTATTTTTATATGCACCGTTAAAGTGCACTTACACCTAAAAAGAAAAAATCGCCAATACTTAAATAAAAACCATCTCAAAATGGGCAGCGACGTGGTGGCGACTTCTTCTTCATAAGCCGAAAATATATCGCATGTAAGCGAACGAGACTTCGTCGGCTTAGATTATACTTTACATATTAGACAAGTACAACTGAACCTGCTCTTGGACCTTTTTCATTCTCCTAAAATTTCTTTTGTTTGTATAATTTTTTTTCCCATAAAGGGTAATAAACCGATGAACTTGTTTAGTAAGTTCGGTTTTAGTTTTTTTTAGAACATTGTCCATGGGTCTTGAATTTGTTAGCCGTTTATAATAGAAAAGCAGTTTATTCTTCATTTTTTCCATAACCACTTTTGTTATGGGAGTTTCATTTTGGATAATCATATTATCATCATTTTTGCCAACTAACTTTTGGACATCTTGGACTGTATTGAGGGCATTGTTACGATGGTTATTAGAATTAGTGAAATGTTTCTTTTTTAATGCTGTGGATGGTTTGTTATAATATTTACTAAGTAATTCAGCATAATCATCTCTTTGTGTAGCTGCAAAAATACAATGAAAATGCTGACCAATCTCTTCACGTAAAGATATTGGTATGTTTTTCTGTCTGTAACTGGTTAGTTTATCATGTAGTTGATGCAATTCACTTAAATGTTTCGAGCCATCTGCTAAACCAGCTTGTCCGAGTAACACCATATTTAATTTCTTCAACATGCTATTAATGTTCGCTCTATTATTGGAAAGCTGTTGCGGACTGACCACTTTTTGCTTTTGAAGTTGTTGATGCCGATTTCGAAGATACACCAACTCTTTATGTAGAGCTTTAGGATCACCGATATCTGTTTTTAGTGCTTCAAAAGCCCTAGTTAATTTACGAATTACATTGTTCCTGTTTTTAGGTATATCATTGCTCATTGTATATTGATCATTAACAGATTCTAGTGTAATGTCGACATCACTTTCAGATATAGCGCGCTCTTTACTTTTCTCTTTATTGTTAAACCAATCTCGGAGCTCCGCATGAAAGGCCTCCTTATTACCATCGGTACCTGTGATACTCAAGTAAGATTTTACATCATCGTTTTCAATCATTACATTATTCCTTTTTATAGCCTCTTTCATCCATATTATACCTTCTTCATCATTTAGCTTGCTTGCGATTTGTTTTGTGATGAAGATCTTTGCAGTAGTCACCACATCACTTGTATCTGAAACTTCATTATCTTGAATCATATGACCTTTTTCGTCATGATTGTCCGATTGCACAGGTGCAATTTCTCGACTTCTTTCACTGTTTTCAGAATCAGTAGTCTTTGTAATTTTACTTGTTTCAGTTGGATCTTTATTATTAGTTGTGGTGGGCTCTTTAGTGTGTTGATTTTTCTTTTGTATGCTGATGATTGCATTGGGGCTTTGGTCAATTTGTCTATCACCGGGTGTCTCAATTTTTTTCTTTTTATTAACATGTATGTCATAGGTACTGGGTGATTTTGATTTCCGCTTTGTTCGCTCATTTTTTGCTGTAACTTCGGAATCTTGCGCAGTGCATTTGTTTTGCAATTGTTTGTGTATATTACTGTTCATGTGTTGTATGCAATCATTTGTTACAATCTGAGAATAAACCGGTCTGTATACAGCGACATAAGGGGAATTAATGGGCAATCCCGAAAATGGAAGAGAAGTACGACATGTGTGGACTAAATGGCCACGACGAGTGCACCCACTGCAGAACGTTTGGTAATATTTCTTGAATTGACGATTTTCCTCCAAAGGCATGCCTAAATTAATCTGTAAATATATTTATACTTAGTAAAATGTTTATTTTTTCATAAAAGAATATCTTTATAGATAAATAATGAATTACTTACAGTGTTATGATACCGACGCCAGAGATCGGGACAATGACTTGAAGGATGACCATTTTGTCCACATTCCATGCATCTCATAGCATTCCAGTTAGAACAGTTGCGACACATATTTGTATACATATGGTTTGGTGATCCACACTAGAAAACAATATGCTCATTTAGACATGTTTATAAATTATAAATAAAGTGCAATGTGATAAGTACTTAAATCCACCTGAACACAGAAAATTTTAATTAAAATCAGACCAGCAGAGGAAGAGTTTTGCTCACAGACATACAGAAAAATTATATATATACAAATAAGTGAAACAAAATTTCCCAGACAAGTAGTTCACTTATTATCTACAATCAGAATCATAACATACATACATAGCATTACGCCTCATTCCCATAGGAGTAGGCAGAGACAACATCCTTCCACTTNATTCCCATAGGGGTAGGCAGAGACAACATCCTTCCACTTGCTACGATCCTTGCAAATCTCCTTCGCTTCTTTCATTAAACCCTTCATACAGGTTTGTCGGTCGGTACTCTTAACTTGGCCCTTATTTAAAATGTCCTGGATTTGATCCAGGAACGTTCATCTTGGTCTTCCAACTTTTGCATTCACTCTTGACTCATAAATCCTTTTTGTCAGTCTCCTTTCATTCATTCTCTCTACATGCCCAAACCATCTAAGCATACCTTTTTCAATTTTAGTCACTACGTCTTCTTTTATACCACAACGTTCTCTTATCACACTATTTCTCACTCTGTCACTCAGTTTTAATCCACTCATGCTTCTCAACGCTCTCATCTCTACCGCATTTATTTTACTTTTGTGATTCTTCTGCCATACCCAACTTTCACTACCATACATAAGTGTTGGCACCAACACTCCAGCATGCACTGCCAGTCTAGCCCTTTGAGACACCATCTGGCTATTCATAAAAGCATGCAGAGCACCATTTACCATATTCCCTGCATTCACTCTCCTTTCGATATCACTTTCACATGTTCCATCTTTTGTAAATTTAGATCCCAAGTATACATACTCTTTCACCTCTTCCACTTGTTCCCCATCTATCAAAATATTGCCATTCATCATAGTTTCATCTCTTTCAAAAAGCATAACTTTCGTTTTGTTTACATTCATTTTCATTCCTTTCCCTTTCAAAGCTTTATTCTTAATATTTACCATCTCCTATAGTTCATTAGCGAATGACGCAAGTATTACTTGATCATCAGCGTAAAGTAAAAACTTGATGAATAATTCATCCATTCTTACTTCCCATACATACTTTCTTTTAAATCTGTCAAACAGTTATCCATGAATAGGTTGAACAGCCATGGTGACGCAATACATCCCTGTCGAACACCTCTTTCGACAGGAAACCACGCCCCGTTTATTCTGACACAAGCACTAGAACCCTCATAGAGACTTCAATGCTTGAATCAGATTACCACTCACCCCATATGTTGATAACGTTGACCACAGATCATTCCTCACCACTCAATCATAGGCCTTTTCTAAATATACGAAATCGCAATAAACTTTTGAATCATAAAATGGGCATAAATTAATTTATAACTAAAAGATAAGGAAAATAAAGAAAATAACAAAAAAATGAAATTACAATGGAAGAAAATAAAAACGCTTGTGAATTAAAATTGTTGTTTTGTATGATCAAGATTAACTGAAAGGTACAATTTATTTATTGCCAGGTATCAAGCAATGGTAATTATAGATATAAAAACATATTGTACATTATATCCTATAATCCATATTAATTCTTCGATTAATCAAATAGCCTAGCAAATAACTTGTACTCGTACTCGTGCAAATAAAGTACTGCCTTGAGATTACTTGGATAAGTGACTGTATAGAACTTGACTTATAAAATAAAATGAACAGCACACCTAAAGAAGTTTTCATTTAAAAATTAACAGGTAGTATGTGAGTACATAGTAGGATAACATTTCTCAATGATAATTTCAAATATCTTACATTGACACATATTTTCCTAGGACATCGTGGCTCGAAGTGACCTGTCAGTCCACACATGAAACATACTGGTGGCTTCATCCGACAAGTGTCATCGCGATGCCCACCACGATTGCAATAATTGCAACTGTAAGCAGAATGTCAAAATATTTATGGTTTTACCAACTTTAAAATACCAATTCTAAAGAAGTGTCCAGACAAAAATCCATTTTTAAACCATCATAAAGAAATTGTGATTATTTGAGATATTTCACTGCTTTTTGGCATATATTAATAGATTGCCTAATAAATGCTCTAAACTAAATTTGCCATTTTATTGTAACTATTCAGAAACCTGTTCAGGAAAAAAAATGTACAAATCTATTGTGAGATGTTGCCAAATAAAAAAAAAATAAAATTAAAAATTCTTTACTTATATATCCTTTTGTAACTGTTGAAAATAGATTTGTATGGCTGAGTTATGCAAATTTCTTCACATCCCACTCTGAAAGGAATCCCAAACAAACTCAGTAAACCTTACTGAGATTCTTTTATATTATCATCATGAATTATAATATAATTTTATTTATTTTATGTATACTAAAGCAATTCATTCCCATCTTAACTTATTTAATTTCAAGATTCTAATTATAAAATTATTTTCCAATTAGCTTTCTTTGAATGAAGGTTTAAAGTTTATTAAGTGAATTCTCATTAAGAGCATTATGCTATGATAGTCGATAGCATAATCCTGTCAATGTACAGTAGAATACGGACGGAATAGAATACGGATATGTGACGGCCTCGCTGGCGCAGTGGTGCGAGTATTCGCTTTGCTAGCGGAGGTCCCGGGTTCGATCCCCGGTAGGACGAATTTAGGAAATTGTATTTTCTAATTTGTCTGAGTCTGGACTGGTGGGAGGCTTCGGCCGTGGCTAGTTACCACCCTACCAGCAAAAGCGGACCGCCAAACAAAGAGATTTGTCTTCCGGTACGATGCTGTGTAGAAACCGTAAGGGGTATATCGCCTCTTACCAGATTAGCGCGCTTCCATCTTAGACTTACTTACCATCAGGTGAGATCACAGTCAAGTGCTAATCAGTCAGCAATATAAAAAAAAAAAAAGAATACCACTTGCTGTGAAAATAACGGAAATAAACCTATATCCATATATGTACATCAAGTTAGTGATTTTAGTTTCTAATGGTATATAACAAAAAAATTATTTCAATAATTTATGTGTTTAAACCAATCATATAAAACTTACGTGGATTTCCGTTTGGAGAAGGATGACATTTTGTCTTTAGGATCTATAACCCATAGGCTTTTATCTCCTAAAATACAAAGAGTACTTATTAACATTGAAACATTATAATCAATGTTCTTAATAACTAGACAGACTTTTATACAACTTTCACAGGTAGCCAGCAGGTGATAGAAAGGATTACACTGTCATATTTCGATAGTGAAATAGTATATGAATGAGAAACTTCAGAAGAGTAAATAAAATTTTGCAGGAGAGAAGTATGCATAATATATGAATTTCTTACTGGACATATTCTTTTGAATCTCTCTATGGTTGAAGTTTTCACCTCCCCAACTCTCATTATAGAATTTCTCCATCTCAGCTCTGAGGGATGATAAAGAATATCGCCGTCTTTTAGAGGCACTATTAATTCCTTTTAAATTGTCAAAATCAAGATCCTCATTTAATATAGCAGGAATTTTTGTAGACCCACATTTAGGGATATCCTGATGATGGTCCTGAGGATGGATATTTTCATCATTGTAAGAGTCCACATCTGTAAAACCACTTACATTACCCATTATAATATTTTCATTTATTGTTGTATTAAAACTGTCAAATGTGGTTAAGTCAACCACTATATCACTAAAACTGTCATTGTTTCCTGTTGCATTTGGTGTGCTGGTAATAGTCTTTGATGAACTAATATTGGGACCATTACTTTCCTTGTCAGCAATTTTGTCATTAATTACATCTTTAACAATTTCTGATTGATTAGAATCTGATTCATACACATCTGTGTGAGGTAAACTTTTATCAGTTACAGAGTATGAACTCCTATTGCCCTCATTTGTTGACTGATTGCTATCAGAGTCGTAAACATCAACATTTGGGATAGTTTTTTCTGAAACAGACTTGGTTTTTTGCCTTTTATTTTTTGCTTTACTTTTTGGTGTTGCAAAGCATTCTTCTGTCGATATGGGAGCAGCAATTGGAGCTGTAATTGGTGTAGATGTATTGTCTTTATTAGTCTTTTTTTTCTTACGTTTTCGTGTGGGTGTCTGAACCAATAGGTCAGAACCATGTAAATTAAAATCAAAACTTTGATTAGTGGCACTTTTTGAAGATATATTCAAGGCTATGCAGTCACCACGAATAAATTCATCCGAAACAGATGAAACAACTGATGGTACAGGGCTAGCTGTTACTTCCCGAACTACACTGATTTTATTCTCTTCATCTTTATCAATAGACTTCTTGTCATTTATATTTTGCGAAATAGAATTGGTCTCCTCTTCATCTGAACTTTCAATAGTGATGGTTGGTTTCGGGGGCAATGCCACTTCAATAACTTCATCCTCATCACTAGACTCAAGCTCGACCACCCGATTTAAATCTTCATTTTCCAATATTTCAATCGTTTTCTTAATGTTGTTAGATATTGGCTGTTGGAAAATTGATAAATCGGGAGAAGGCGACTGGTTGTTTTCATTTCCTTTCTCGTTTTCAACATCAACGACTTTCGTACCAGTGGCTGACTCTTTAGGAGTATTAATCTTTTGATAGGTTGTATTCTGATCATTGTTAGTGTGCCAATATCGTCGCAAAGTGCTATGGTTTACATTGTTTACAAAAATCGTATCTTTTTGGTTAATGCTTAAATTTGGCTGTGTTTGGTCTACATAATGTAACATAGCATACATTCGTCCTTCCAGCTCATTGTCACTAAGCTCCTACGAGGTAAAAGATTACAAATTAAGCATGTATTGTTGCTAGTTATTATTGTGACACAACATAATATGGTAACCTATAACAATACAATCACCTACCTCTTCCATGTTTTCGTCGTAAATTTAGATCAAATAGGAGACGACACGAAATCAACATAATCGAAAGTTGTATGTAGCACGATTAATAAGCTGCTGTGGGCTTTTAATCAAACAAAAATTAAAATTTGTATTTATTATGGTTTATGGACACGTTTGACACTCCATTTCGAGTCCGAAAACTAAAAAAAGTGTGGGCTACCGAGTTGATGGAAAGGCTATCGATTAAATCGATATTTGGAATCCATCGGTTCAAGTCAAACTCAGACGTAAATTTAATAGACTTGGTAATTAATGTCACGCTGCTAATTAATATAATAAGAATTAAAATATAACCCCACTTTCGACAGAAACGTAAAAGCTTAAACTTTTTAGTAATCGAGAATGTAAAAATATTTACTGTGATTATTACAATTCACCATGTTTATCAATAAATTAATAGCATTTAAAGGCATTGTATGTGTTTTAAACTTTTGATTAAAATCAATATCGACTTAATAAGTTGAAAGCCCTAATAAGAAACATTTTATAATATATATATTAATACTCTGGCGAGCAAACTTAGTTTAGCTGCATTTGCTGTTAGAAAGATAAAACAATGCACTGATGTTGGAATAGTCAAAATAGTGTGAGTTACTTATTTTTATAGCATTATGTCTTACGGCATACTGTTATGGGGTAAAGTGGAGTACATTGAAACTATCTTTACATACAATAACGAGCAATACGTGCCGTATACCAATTAGGATCTCGTGTTTCTTTAAGGGAAAAAATTATAAAAAAACATCAATTCTAACAGTACCGTTGCAATATATATTAAATAACATTTTATATATCCGTAATAATATTCACTCATATAGCAAAAAAAGCAAAATTAACAACTTTAATACCAGAAATAAATACAAACTTGTAATGCCAATTTTAGGTTGAAGAAGGTTCAGAAATCATTTTCCGAGTTGAGCAATCGCATTTTTAATAAGATACACGAATCACTTTTTGGTTTGCTCCCACATAATTTTAAGAAATATGTTAAAAACGTCTTATTTCAAAAGGCATATTACATGAAAGCCAAACCTAAACTGCTACACATAATGTTAATATCACCACAGTTACAACTCTCATTGGTCCCCGTTTCTAAAATATACATTTCAAAGATGCATTGGCCTTTCATAGAGCTATTGCGAGTATAAAGGAACAATAAAACCATATATATAAAGAACGAACAGTTTTATTTGGTACCGAAAACATCGATGTTTTGTTGTCTATATCTGTATATTCCTTTAGTTGGATGTCAACATTGATTTTATCCATATATATTGACATCACTAACCTGTTTATATTAGCTCCATCTAGGACGCCGCAAAGCTCAAAGGTACAGCTGCAGAGTTGCAGGTAACACTTTAATAGATGTCACTACTTCCATACTTTCTGTTCAATTGCTTGTATGAGAGTTGCACCCTCTGGTGATATCTACTGAATAGTTAGATGTATAGTTCTTTGAAGCGTCCTAGATGAAGTTAATATAAATTGACACAACATTTAGAAATTTGAAAAGATGCCTTTTATCTTTTGAATATTGATTTTTTTAATTCGGTTTTATTTAAGATATTGAAATTGATAAGCCCTTGAACCTTCTTGTAAAACAAAAAAAATCCTTATCTTCGCGAACTTGCTAGACGCCAGGTCGATCACCTGGGGCAAAATGACAAAGCTAATTTATCTTTGGAGAGATTAGATGTAGGTGTTTAGTTTAAAAAGCAGTTCACAATTCACATTTCCACCAAAACTCCCTAAAGTAATAAGAGAGTTTGGAATAAAGTTATCAGTTTCTACCAGGATTATATACAGTCGAACCTGGTTACGAGAGAAACATCTTTATTATAATTGTAATAGTAGTAATTAATTGGTCCTCTTGTGTTTAGCCTATATAATAGAGTCGTGGACCCTCAGATATCCGTGCGCGGACTTCTATAACGATACTTCTAGTCTAATAGATTTGTACTTATCTTTACTTCTATAAGCGACAGTCGGGCATATTCGCTAAATTTCGTGGAACTGAGTTAGTTTCATTGTCTATCCACTTCGGCCCTTATTAACATAAACCTTTGACACTTTTGTACAATGTCGTCCTGGCGTAAGAGAAGTTACAGACGACGATATTACGCAGAATTTTTGAAAAAATTGCACAGATTTGATACAAAGTTGAGAACATTCCAGAGAAAGCAATGAATTTTAAATGCAATAGAGTAGGTACAGGGATTTTGTGTATGAGCAAATATTTTGCTTTTCTAAATAAGACCGTGGCATGTAGACAAAACGCTTAAAAATTTATGGAATGACGTTACATATTGATATGTATGTCACGTGCTCACATGAATAAATTGTATGGTTTTAGTCGTTCGACGTGGAGTTATCGTACTTAGAATGTCATCTTGACTAGGGGGTCGTATGTATATAATTGACTACCTTACCAATAAACAGGCTTTTCAGCGAATAAGCATTGCGACGACATTTAAATTCATTAAATGTGAAGATATTTCCCCTATCAGAAAAGAGTGATACTGTAAAATATTCTATTACCTATATGCGCTTGACCATGTCCTTAAATTGTCCGTTCTAAGTAACATAACAATATACGGACAATGTATTGGCAAGTATATGATTTTGTAACAATAAACAAATTGGATGCTAATACTCCATTCCAATAACTAACAATGTTACACAATATGGGGGGAAAAGAATGAACAGTTTTTAATCAATAACATAACCATTTATTACAAAAAAATTGAAAATTCAAAAGTTTTTTTACAACCCATACTTTATTTTAAAACATTAAGTTGACATAAAACGTAAACACTTTACAGGCCGTCATTGAAATATATATAATCAATAACAAAGCTTTTTATGAAAAGCATAAGTAATTAATAATAAGTCTTATAAATAAAATCTGTTAAATTTTACCCTTAATATTAATGGATACTTGTTACTGGAACAATAATACTTAGAAATACAACTTGGATATGAAGAAATCTATGAATAACTATGAATTCATTTTCAGCTTATATTTCACTTTATTACTTTCCTCAATTCTCTAAGAACACCTTTAGTAGTAAAAACCACGAGTTTGACAATTATAAGAAAGTTACCAAAGTTATCAGTGAGTGTGTTTTTAAATTTATGATACCATTTGTACATGTAATTATATAATTTGGAAGTAGCTTAGTAATCAATTTTGTGGAGTCTTTTTCAGGGCTGGATTTAGAAGTCTGGAGGCCACAGGGCGTAAAAGGCGAGTATAGGCTCCCCTTGGTTACAAATTGTGTTCGACATTAAATTACCACTTTTTTAGTCGAGATTTCAATTAAGTAACTGTGAAGTAATTTTTTTACATTAAAAATATATAAATAAACATAATTTAGAACAAGATTATTAGGAGAGGACCAAGAAAGCTTGTAAAATTTTCAGAATATGCCATAAGTTCTCATCCGAGTCGGCAATCTTTATTGTATTGAAGATCATTACAATGACTTTCATGAACTCAAAAATTATATTCTCTCCCTTGAGATTTCCGAACGTATATGATTGATTACTTTGTTTGAAAATGCAATGGTAAAAATCCTTCATTTAATTCGGCAAATAAAGATAACGGTTGAAACAAATATATTTAAATTAAACATATTAAACGTTATATATTTCTATTTTTTGAATAGTTTCGAAGTTTCTATTGTGGTGGTTCTCTTGTTTAGGACCCATGACTTTGGCCCCATATGCGCCCCGCCCCCCTTAAATACGGTCCTGATTATTTCTTCAGATAAGTCGCAGGTTTAAATTCTAAGCAGACAGTATGAACAAAAAAAAACTTACGTACTTGATTGCTATTTCAAATCAATATTTCGTTTTTAGGTGAAGGAAAAAATAAAGAAACCAGCATACTCCACGATAAATTCTGGATTATAAGTAGCTTGCCTATCCGCAGTGGAGCAATTTCAATATTGGAAATTAATTAAAGATTTTTTAACAATTTTATGAGTTCAGAGGCCTGTGCATCCCAGGGAATGTTGGTATACTGTAGCTCACATTTAAGAAATCTTAACATATAAAAATTGAATTTAGTATTAAACATAACCTCATGCAACAGTTATAAAAAAAAACATGCATAATATGTATATTACACGCTACGCATTTCCACCCTAACTAAAATCTCACTATTATTCGTAACTATGGTGCCTGAACTTGTATAATACATAAATACACAATACAATTACATATATAATCTTATAACAAAATAGTGCTATTCATTAAAGTAATTTTATTCAGAACAATATAATTAATAACAGATAAAGTTTTCACAATGTCAATGTATCGATAACAAATTTTATTATTAATAATTAGGTACAAACAATTAGGTAAAAACATTATTTTATTTATTATAATTTCGTTGACAGTCATTATAACTCTCCTAGTTTTAAAATATTTTTACACTTTTAAATATACATCATTTTATATAACAACTGTGTCGTTGATATGATTCAACTTACGGACTTCTTTGTTTTGTTATTCAGTCAACTCAACCAGCGGCCTATGGGCCCATGGGCCGCATGCGACTCGTCAACCATTGTGGTGCGGCCCGCGCATATGTCGTTTTACACTACGCCGCAACTCAGGCATAAAAATGGCAGGACCGATAAATATTAGTTTTATTATATAAAATGTAGCCCGCCACAATTTGTGGTTTTTTCTTTATTAAAACAGGGAAAAAAATTCAATTAAATTCCTACGCCATTAAGAAGTAATTTGTTTAACTTATTACATAGGGAAAATGTAGAATATCATTAGATAACACTGGGCAGTTATGATAGTTTATCGAATTTTTTTTGTTATATTAAATTTCATGTATACAAAGAGCCTGAATCGTATGTAGCATCTGTATCGTACATAAGAGTAATAAAGAATTAATTTGAAATGTCAATAACAATGAAAATAAATTTAATTTAACTTATCTATAAAGCATAAAAAATGTCTCTCAGATTATTCATTCCTACAACGTCTATAAATCCATTAATTAATATAAACTAAAATAATTTTGGATTAATTCCTGTCAAATTAATGAGTTTGACCTTATGATCTTAAAACGCGTAGGTTTTGAGAAACATGAACTTACAAGCAGTTTTTATTAAAAATGGCAAAGTTAATATTTCATACGAATTAATGTAAATTAAATTGAATATTCAATTAAAGCACATTTTAAAATAAACAGAAGAAACACAGTAGAAATACAATTTCGCACAGTAAGGTAGAGACATACAAAAATACATTATTAATGTGTGGGCAATATTATTTCACTGATGGCGATAAAAAAGGATAACCCGACTGAGTTTATTGTAGGTTCATCTAGACACAATGCCCGAGGGAAGCCTCGTAAAGTCATTCTTAATACCATTATCAATTAGAAATAATAATGAATAAATGACTTATTTTTTACATATATTACAAACAATTAAATTTACGCCCCCTTGGAGCGCCAGTTTTAAATGTATTTATATACCTGAACGTGAAGACATTTGACAAATTTCTTGATGTGTCATTCAGTTTTAATAGCGAAGCAATTGATATCCAGTTAACATTTAATCACTTACATAAATTTGAGGTTGCGGACTATTGACAGTTGGGAGCTTCCTTGTCTGTGCATATTTGTCCTTTAAAGGCGTTTTGTTCGGTTTGTAATAATAGTTTTCACCTTGATGCTCCGTACGAAGATGCTTTTTAACATCCTGGTGTTTTCTGAACGGTTTCTTACATACAGGACAGTCTGCTTCAAACTTCCTTTCTTTGTGTACCTTAAAAATTAAAGTGAAAACTAAATGCAAACATAAAAATAATAATTAAACACTTTGGTTACTTTTAACTATTCATAAATTGTGCATTCTAAATTCTATACTTAAAATGCACAAAACGGTATTTTATGGTTCTAATCAAATAGGAAAACGTAGTAAGTGCGCAATAATTGTATGGGACACTGAACGAACAGCTTTTGCCCGTCGTATGTCGCAAAAATCTCATGTCCTTATAATAAGTATTAATAGAACACTCGCTTTTTCTGACAAAACGAGATATGAATGTAATAAAAAGTTAAATGCATGGCGGAAAACACACATCTATGATGTATCGGAGGTGCTGCTACAACTTACCTGGATGATACAGCCACTGACATACGCGATTGCATTCTCCTTAATATACACGAACACACACATACGCTCGTAAAAAAAAACTATTTATTTTTATTTTGTTGAGGAAGAACGGAGTCTTCTACAGCGGTGATATCCATACTTAAAAGAAGGTGCCAACCTTTTATATCTTAACACAATGGAGATGATGAAAAAACTATTTAAAAAAGAACTTACCTCCCACATATGGTCCCATTTGTCTCTCAAACATTGAAAGAGGATGTTACATACAGGACATTTGAAGCGCACCTGACCGCGGCGTACATGTTTCTTGTAGCTCGACTCAGTATAGAATACTTTATTGCAATCTTCACACTCCCATGGTTGTGTAACTTGATGCATCTGCAAGCAAAATATTGAATCAAAGGTAAAATTAAGTCTTTTATTTAAGTACGTGCAATAAATTCTTTTAAATGGTCATCTGTCGGTAGGTTGCTAATATGTTTACAAAGGGTTCACAGAGATGATTACACTACAACCGAAAATAATCAAATTCAAATTGCATCAAGATCACAATAATAATACTGATATCGAAGTATTTTATTTAATTGGTATCGTAATTATATTGGTACTGGTATAAAATTTTCGTGTTAGAAGTTGAACGATATTGGTGAATCTTAGCGTGCATATCGGCTAGGGTGGAGAATGGGACAATATCTATTTTTCATACCCCTAAATCTAAAGTGTGATCCAGTCCTAAATTCTTTTTTAATAATTTTGACAAAGTTTTTATTTTTTTTATGATATGACATAAAAAAATACACACAACCCTAAATTTTCACCTTTCTAACACCCCCTATTTTTTAATTGCGATAAAAGTTAGATGGCATAACTGCATTTGCTGGTTCAGCTTGTTTTTTTTATATAATTTTTATACCAGCATATGTCGCTCGAGGTACAGCTTCCCGGTGAATTTCTTCTTGCATATGTCGCAAATCATCACGGCTAAGTTGTGGACCTTCTTGTGTTTTGTGAAATTGCTGGAGTCACTGAAGGCTTTGTCACAGAGCTCGCACTTGTACAACGGTAGGCACGCGTGATCGCGCATATGGCGCTTATACCTGTCAATATAATTTATTGTATTTAGCTAACATGTCGTCATGTTCTCAAGTGTTATGTCTGATCCACATTTTTTATATCGCTGCAAAACTTGGGTTTTAAAGAATCAAGCTTCAAGCATTTGAGCAACCGCCAACCTTAAGACTGAAGGTAGTCGGTAATGACTAGCTAATCCCAGAGACTTTACCTTTACCTTAATCTAAGGTCGAGAGGCCTCTTCATGTATAACTGAGAAACAAGGGGATTTCACTGGTATATTCCACTATCTGGTAAAACCTATACAAAATAAAATCAAATATCGTTTTAGATTGAGACAGATTTTATTAAGTAAATGATATATAAGCAAACAAACCTTTCACTGGTGTGGAAATCTTGACCGCATATCTGACATTTCAAGAAGCCGTAGTTTTGCCTCTCTTTATATGCATCCAACAATAAGTGTTCTATAAAATGGCGTTTGCACTCATTTTTCCTTTCAAAGCTCCGTTGGCACTTTCGGCAGAATCGCAGTTTTTGTTCGGTCCTGTCAACTACACCCGCTGGTGGATCTAAGCCCTGTAGGAGCACTGAAAATGATATTTATTTATAACTACCCACGACGGTAATATATTGTTTAACAAAATCAACTAAAAAGTTCTAATTATTATGGTGGATGAAGGACCGCATGGTGGATCAAAGATGTAAAATACTCTCCCATGGTTGGTATAGCTTACTTATGAGTGAAAGGGATTAGGCTCAGCATTGGGACGTTAAAAGGCTGTTACTGAACCTTTCCTGTTAGTGTTAAATCCGTTTGGGTTAAGAGCATTATTGTCCTCTAAGGGATATAAGGTATATGAAAATCATAGAGTAACAACACTTTCAGTTCAGCGCCACTATCAATGTTGCTGTCGCGCGCTGTGCGGACGATTTTTTATTCAAACAGTTCTGTATGATAAAGGGCTGAATACCATATCTCAACAAAGATATTCATTCACTGAGGTTGGCGTAATATTATGTCTTCCAAATTATACAGTCAACAATCCGTGTTGTCATAGGCAATACAAGATAATTTGTATAAAAATAATCGTCAATGATATTTTGTTAGCATTTCCAAAATTTTAACATGTAAATATGATAGGTATAATAACAAAATGTCATGATGTTAACACAACTTTCCATATAATATTCAATGCCCTTAAAAAAATAAACAAAAACTGATTTCAACATGTTGCCATATATTTAACTGTCTGCTAGAATAGCACACACCTATGTATAAAGTAACGTCTTGTATACGACGGAATAATACGTCAGCCGCTGTGAAAGGTTTAAAAGCTATATTCAACTTACTCAACATTATTTTTAATTCTTGTTTCTTCTCCATTTCAGGCAAAAAGCCTAGTTTTCGGCTAAAATCTCTTGTAATCTCTAAATGACTCTCCCAATGCTTGAAGAAATCCGTCGCCACGACAACCTGCAAGCAGATCTTACACTGGTGCTTGTTGCGATCTTCCCCATCTGCAGCTTTTATTATGTACATGTTCACAAAGCAGTCTTTAATATGAGATAGGACATGGTTTTGGAATGCCTGTATATTTTCCAGTTCTCGGAAGCACTTTGGGCAGGTCATTGAATTATATTCATGAGTGAACCTAAAGTGCATAACATATTTGAAGAAAGTCGAATAAGTGATAGTGCATTTAGAGCATCTGTATGGACCACCGTTATCTTTGCGTAGGGCCGACTTGCGTAAGCATTTTCGTTTCGCGTGGTTATGCACATTCTCCATTAAGTGTCCCCTATATGCGCTGTGGTAACCTTCAAAAGAACATTTTTTGCATTTATATATCCTGAAACAAATATTGTGGATGTAATTATGAATTCTTTTGTAGTGTTAATTTAAGATTAATAACAAGAAATTTATTATATCTGGTTATGACAAAGCTATTCCAAATAAAGTCCCTGAATCGTGAACTAGATGGAACCATATGTTGAGCAGCACTCTTTTAAAGTATAAAAATTACAATGTTCGTTTAAGTTAACCTCCGAAACGGCTAAACCATTTTAATGAAATAATAATGTGTATTGCTTAGTTTAAACAGGTTTAAGCAGTTTGATTCGAATTAATTAAGTTGAAGTCGAATTGAAGATAACAAATGTAATAAAATATTTTATCACGCGTCACTTGTTTTTATATTATAAATAAAATAATCACAAACTCATTACTTTTTTCCATAACAAGTTTGGTGTACAATGACTTCCGGCTCTAAAGTTTGCATATCTATATCATCTGAGCCCAAAGATATGTTGGCACTCGCATCTTCATTAAGGACACTTGCATCCCCATCAAATGCATTCATATCCTGATTATCGGCACTAGCAGCATGCCCACCGTGATGCAAAATTATCAAGTCACTCTCTGTTAGCTCATCTAATGATTCTTCCCCTTCAATCTGTATTCTTTCAGAGCACTTTTCAACTTTAATATCATTATTGTAATCATCATCATCTACTTCATCTTTTATAATGACATTTATTAAAGAATCATTATTAATTTCATCATACACCACAGTCTCGGTTATCTCTCCGTGATTAAAATTTGTGTCTATAACATCTATATCCAAGGGTTCTTCCTTAATAGCAACAGTACTTTCTAGTGTGTTTAATTGAGACTCTTGTGGTTTAATTACATTGATGTTACACACTTCATCGTAATCTAAATTCTCTTGCTTAATAATTAAAAATGGCTCAAATGATGCCACATTAGTTTCAGCTTTTTGTGGAATTGCGGGAATATTGATGACAGCTGTCAGACGAGATGAATTTTTCACCTTTACATTTTCTTGTTGAATAGATTGTTTTTCTTTACTATTGTCTAATATACCGCCCTGCTTTTGGGATTTTTGCAGTTTACATGATATTTTTTTACAAGGTCTGTATGTTTTTAATGTTTTAATAGTAATATTGTTTTGGGAGTCGCTAATGTTTGGCTGTTCGGAATTCATAACAGCACTAATAAATTCCTTTTGAAAAGCTGTTGTTTTGTCACTCTGTAAACTTTTTTTATTAGGGTGAATGGATTGTGTGGTAGTACATCGTTTCATATTGTCGTTATATATAGTATGTATTTCATCATTTATACTTTGTATATCATCAATTTTTTCTATATTATCTGAAATTTTAAATATACAAAATTCTATTAACAAAATGAAATGAAAATATAAATTCTAGAAAAACTATTCTTTGTGTGGCCGAATGTTTGGCAAACCATTCTGTAGTACAATTGCAGTCATATTATGTCACAATAAAAATATTCGCTTACTGCGAATGGTGTATTATTATGTTTCAAAAAGACAAGCGTTACCTGCGCATGACATTATATTATTTATTCCAAAATATATATTCAATAATAGGTGATGCCATAGACAGTACAAAATAATTTGTGTACAATTAATAGACATCATATAACAAGTAAAAATAAAAATGTTGTAAATTTTAGTCAGGTACATAAAATCAACAAATTTATGGGTAATGGTAAACGTATATGTATCAAACTCCCAGAAAGATGTCACTTAGTAATTTTAAAACTGTTATTAAGGAAAGGTTACTGAGAAATCATACTATAATTTGAAGAAAACGATAAAAAAAAGCGTGGATATGAATGTGATGCGTGATTTTATATGTCAAAAAAATATTTGACAATTTAAAAGGGCCTTAGAAGCCTTCTTGAATAAAGAATTTTTGGTTTTGATATAATCGATAAACTATAACATGTCATTTTGCTAGGTATTACAATAATAACTTTGTATTAGTACAAATTTCTATGTAACATTAACCATAACAGCTCCTTATAACATGTTGCTATATTTAAATATCTATCTAGCATAACACACAATCTCTATAATAAGTGAGTATTTGTTTCGTTTTATAGAACGCCATGTGTTTTTAAACCTTCCTTTTTATTGGAAACGTCTTTTTCACTGACCCCTCTTTATATGGGTATAGTTTTGTTAAGACGGAATAATACGCTGGCCATATAAGAAAACGATTTATGTAAGACGTGATATTATGAAAGTGACGAAAAGGTCTCATTACCACTAGTTGTTCCCACGACGTTGTTTGTGCAACCCTAATTTCGTGAAATTATGGTGACACCTGATCTTGATGAGGTTTTACGTCGCAAAAAAAAAAATTATGTACTTATATAGAATTTATATATTTATAGAGATCTCAAAGTGATATTGTGTATCGTGGATATAGAGAAACCCGTTCTAAGTGAGCAACTATGTCTCAAACGAAAAATCAAACCGAATTTAAAGATTAACTTTTTGAAATCTTGGAATGAATCAATTCTCGCTTGAATATGATCTCGTTGTAATATGGGAACGTCTACATCTTAAAAGACATAGTTACGCCCAAATTAAAGATAAATGGGCGGGTAGTTTTGGAGATCTTATGATGAGTGAGTGAATGACCCATTTCTTTTATATAGAAGGTGAAGACTGTGTTTTTAGAGTGCTAAATAGAGATGGAAGTTTATGAAGGCACATGTCTACGTAAAAACCTATAAAAGGTAAGTTAAGTAGCAGCCTATTAACTTCTCACTGCTGGGCACAAGCCTCCTCACTTATAGGAGAGAGGGTGTTTAGAGAATAGACCCACGACGCTGCTATATTACGGATTGGCAGGCATAGTACACAAGTGGACTCTTTGTCAGTCTCATAGTCCGATGTGACGGCAATTCGATAGGACCGGAGAGAGATCAGGCGCAGCACCCACGGCTGAACGTGCTTTCTGAGGCACGGGGGTGGAGCATACCGACAACTTCCCAACTTCGGGTAATCTAATATAAAAAATTTCCTTGTCACAATGTTAGTTACTGTACCACTCTGAAACGGCTTTACCGATTTGTACCTATTTTTATATGCGTATTCAGTAGGTCTGAGAAACAGCTACCATCTATTTTTCATACCCCTAAGTGATAAGGGTTGTTTCACCCTTAAAAAATTTTTTGTAATTTTTGGACGATATTTTTTTATTTTTTGTGATACTGTATACAAAAATACATACAACGCTAAATTTTCACCTTTCTATCACCAACTCCTTTTTTAATAGATAATAGTATTACCCTGGACTTGAATCCAGGAACTCATGTCTGTACCCGAACAAGCTAATTACTAGACCAATGAGGCAGTCAAAAAAATAACTTTACCCAAAAACCCTAGGAGCCCTTGACAAGCACTATCGAAGTTTTTATCACATCGCGCAGGAAGTGCAGTCGTTACTTGTTTAGGTTGTATAGTTTTGACAATTTCAGTTTTCGCCAACCGTGTCGGTATCACTACCTGCAAATTAAAATTATTTAAATTGATGACTGAAACTAAGCAGTCACACATGCTTCTGTGATGATTGTTTGAGAAAAGTTGTAATCACTGTGTATATTTATACATATTCCAATTCACTATATTATGTAAACAATACATTAATAACAATTATTGCATCTTTTATTAATCTCATTTCATTAATTTTTCCATTCTGTTGTGTTGTCTTATTTAAACAAGTTTTTTTATATTGCATAACAGACTAGCATTTGACTGTGATCTCTCTTGTCGGTAAGTGATAATAAAATCTAAGTAGCTAGTCAGGTGGAAACTAGCCACAGCTGAAGCTTCGCACTAGAAATGTTAGAAAAGGAAACTTCCAGCAGGATTAGTCTAGGGAATTGTTTTAATACATTGTTAGCAGTAATTGTAGTGTTTAATAAAATTCTAACTTACCATTTCAAAGTTTATACTTTTGCTGTTGTATTGTAAACTGTGAGTTTTTATATTGTGTTTGCTTGCCTCTTCCATGTTAGGAAATAATATTGGTACTTCACAATGGAGACATTTGTACAGTGCTGTGTAATTATCGGAGTGTTCAAGTAAATGCTTGAGTTCCATGCATTGTCTAGCGATAGGTTCACCACAAATTGGGCATGAATGCTTGTGCTGGGTTACATGTAAATGCATCAAAATGAAAAAGTGAGACTTGAATCTTTGCAAGCAAAACTCACAGGTTGAAGTTGCAGGCATAAACATACAATCGTGTAATCCTCTTAAATGGAAAGGGTAGCCACATTGATAACAAATTTTTATAGACCAGTCTATTGGGATATCGGATCGTATGCTGTGACTTAATTTCATGTGCTCCAGCAATTCATCTCCTGAACGCCGCTTCACTGGACACACAGCACATTCAAATGTTTCTATAATCAATTTGTGTTCATTTTGAATAGACCTTTGATATAATAAACAATTGAATTCATGCTCAACTAATAAGGTACAGGTATAAAACTTTTCCAAACATCCTTTACATTTGTACTTCATTATTCTGCTATTACCATTTGTGAAATGGGCTAACATATCTTTGCCACATCTCCAACAATTAGAATCAAGCGGTATATCCTTAATATCTGGTGCGGGCCCCTGGTATGCTATTAGGCTACATTCATGCCATTGGCTTTCAAAACCAATGGTAAATAAATTTTTATGTTGGAAGATGTGCGTTCTGAAGTCATAAAAATACCACCAAGCTTTGTTACATATATAACATTTATAAAAGAGAGGCACGTCACGAATTTTTTGAAAAGCATGACGCCAGCTTTTCCATTTTTTTCGTAATAAATTCTGTAATGCATTATCTATGGAATTAATTTTCATTGGTGATGTCGTTTTGCCATAATAATTTTTCAAGTGTATTTCAATCAATTTATCAGCATAGTTGTATGTCTCATGTGATAACTTTAAAAATTCATCTTTTATTGCCTCATCTGTAAAATTATAGGATGTAATTTGTGATTCGTTGCTTGGAATAGAGGTACAATCATAAAGGCTTGTTACAGAATCTATTTTGATGTTAAAATCATTTTCTTGTTCCTTAACTTCATCAAATTCCTCAACCTCTACTTTAATTGAAAATTCTAATGGAGATGGATTATATTGCTTATTTAATTTTGCTAATATTGATTTATTTTTCATCTTCACCAGTGTGGCTTCTATTTGTTTCTGGAAAGGTATTATTAGATCTCAATATCAATATGCTACTAGCTAAATCTGGAAATTTTGAAAATCGTGAATATACAAGGCACTAAGTATATTTATTTGACAATAATATATGTTGAATATTTATACAAGCTCATTATACTTCTGATTGAATATGAAATATATCAATGCTTTCGAGAGACACAAAATCAGTCCCTACTGTTGATGCATTAGTTGGGAAACATATATACAAAGTCACATAAATTTCAAAATAATTCATGATAATACTTTACTAATACTGCACCAGATGGTTTTTGAAGATAATGCCTCAGATAAGACAGTAACAACTTAACTCAGTAAAAGAATGTCATTCTTATTGGTTTATATGTGCCTTCACATCTAAGCGTAAATATTTTGCTAATAGTAAAGATGTCATGCTTTTACTGATATGGTGGTGGTAACTGTCCACTGCAGAAGCCACTCAAATATCCCAGATTGAAATGGTGCAAAAGATTTAATTTTCTTAATTCACATCAATTTAAATACCATTAAGTCAACAAGGCTGCCAAAAATATATCACTCCTACAGTTAGATGATTATATGAGTATCATGTTAAGATTATTTAGTTTAATAATGTACAAAATAGGAATAAGACTAAGGCAGAGTAACCAAGTCTGTTACTTAATTAGCTTAAAAAACTTAATCTTCCAATATATAACTCAGTTATGTAATTTTTTTGACTATATACATTACTTTCCAAATTGCTTATCTATAACTTTGAATACTATTTACTTCTCTAATATACACTTTGTTTATTTGAAAACCTACAACTTCATATTTGGCAAACACCCACACTATTTTAATAAAATGGCAATATCCAGTTTTATCTATGTCATGAAAAATTAAATGTTTGAATTAGGCCTCAATGCATGATGCATCCCAATGTATGATATAGAAGCTAAAACTGAAAAATTGCTTGTCAGAGTAAGAAAACATTAGGATTGTTTACTACTGAAAGTTATATTAATTTTGTTTGATTTAAATGAAATGATTATAAGTGTTAATCACAGTAGCTTTCAGCAAATTTGAGTAACTGAAATAAACAATCCTTTTTTGTAAAGTATGAATCCCTATGTGTGAGGTTATGTGAGTAATGTTTGAGAAAGGGCAATATAATGTAATTGTTCAATTAATCACAAATTATTAATTTCCAATTTATTTAATGAAAGAAAAATATATATAAACCATTATTTATTCAAAGTGTGCCAAATATGGTTGATTTCAATATCTGAAAATTCAACCTACCCTCCTGAATTCATATACAATTTTGGTAGAACTTGTTACTTCAGAAACTTTTGTAAATATAACAGCCAAAAATACTATAAGACTTGACATACTTGAAACTTTTAGTATATTTATTGACTGATTTTATAAACTCGCAGACTTAACTACAAAATGGTGGGCCTACCTGCATTACTGCCATATTTTCGTCATCTGATTCCAGACCATTTCGAGGCACCAACTTTGCTTTTCGACACCGTTTCTTACTGTTTTCTTCCATGTTTTCTTTTAATGTAGTATCACTATTTTTTAGTTATTCATCAACAACAGTATAGTTTTTCATTCACAAATAGATTCTAAACAGTACCCGACCAAATGATTACTTCGTTGACTATAATCCGGCTTAAATTAACAGCAGTTGCCAACTTTGAATAGACCATTCAGTATACAACTTTTTAATTTGTTAGGATAATCATTTCCCGTTTACGCCAGTCGGGTAGTTCGTGAGAGGTGGTTTGCGTTCAGAAATTACAAATATATTTAGGTAAGGTTGCAAGATGACTGACATCATAATTTATTTACTGTTTGCATGTAATCGAAGATATTTTAAAATCACCGATTTAGTTATTGGAAGTAATAATTAAATTTATTACTTGGATTTTATAACTATAATAGTGATATACATATGAACAAATCGAAAACATTAAATATCTCTAGTTTCTTTCTATCTGTCACACTATGAAAATAAGGCTATAGTATAATTATGGGTAAGTACGACGAACAACATAATCGTTTCTATTCCATTTGCAAATTATTCGCGTCTTTATTTTATTACCTGCTAAATTATTTTACCCAGTATTCATATGCAATATACGGACGGTGTGTGAATAAGATATGATTTTATTATTATAGTACTACTAAAAGAAAACTCTAAAAGCTAATCGGACACATCTATATACACTATGAAACGTCAAGCTAATAACAAAAATGCTAAGGTTGAGAATGTACGCGCAAAAGAAATGTGGCGAATAAATCAATCGGGCGTTCCCGATTTTTCGGGAGGGAGGATGTGTATCTCCTTAAACATCGGAAACCATATCCCAAACCAGCGGGTTGAGGCTATGCTTACTGCATTTACAATTTGTTTCTTATATTTAACAATAAATTCAGTTGAAAATAATGTTTTATTCTTAAGAGACAAGTTCTTTATAGTTTGATGAATTAATAAGAAACTAGTAAAATAGGTTTGTTTGTTTCAAGGCAGTTCCTTGCGAATTTTTAAACTTCATTCTTTATACTTAAGATTACTCAATTAATTGATATTTCTTCTGCGCATTAAAAAAAATAACGACTACATCTTATAATACGTTTAAAATCAATATTCTAAGTACTTGAATACCAATTGTGCATTGTGTTTGTCAATGATGTCACAGTTACCTAAGTTCCTAAATCCATAACATAATATGAACCATATTTAATATCAAACGCAAGACATCACAATAATCTTAGATTATGTCGTTTTCATAATCTTCTTAAAAATGATTATATAGATACTGGTAACACATATGCGCAACTTAGATTTAAATTTTCATAAACTCCATATATAAATGTAAGATGGCGGTTATTAATTTTATAATTTATTCTAGAGGGCGTCTGTTAATAATTTTTTTAAAGAATTGTATTTTGTCATTGATGTCGCCAGGAACTAGTTCGTTTAAGAAAAAACATTAAAACATCATTATCTTTCCCTTTAGTCTATTCCCCTATAATAACGACGTGACTGATACATATGTTCTTATCTGATGATATTTTATATATTTATGTATTTTGTATTTATTATTCTCACCACTTACCTTTAAACTCTTAATTAAGTCTCCTTCCTAATGTATAATTACTTTGTGTGGTGTACAATAAAGTATAAATAAATAAATATATATTTTTTTAAATGGAAAAGACGTGGGTTTGTTCCTGTTTGCATAAATGGCTATTAAAACCTTAAAAAACGTCATGTCTGTAGTTGCAGTGGTATTAACATATAAATACCTACAATACTATTTACTTGACTGAATAGAAGTAATCTTAGCAACTTACAATTTTTAAATCTTCATAAAACCTGGCTGTCAAAACCTATAAACTTAACTTTTATAACTATCACTTTGACGACGGAGTGGTGCGAGTACTTTGCTTTTGCGAGAGCTTTGTTACAGAGGCCCCAGGTTCGATACCCAGTAGAGCTAGTTTAGGAAATGGCATTTTCTAATTTGTCTGATGCTGGACTAGTAGAAGGCTTCGGCTGTGGCTAGTTACCACCCTATCAGCAAAGACGAAACCGCCTAGCAAAGTTAAACACAAAAGTAAATAAGACACACACACACACACACTTTTTCATAGAAAAAAGCTTTAGAACTCAAACCCAGTACTTGTCCTAAAACAGTTCGGCAAGTATATATACCCCAGAATTGCTTTCAAGATATGCAAGTTTCAAATCGGTGTTGTCTATCATCAACCGCTGTTGTGACTATATTTCATGTATACAGCTGCAGTGTCAGCCCATAATATCAGATTGGGGATAAACTTATTTATAATATTCGTCAGACAATATCAATTAAATTATATCGTGAGGAAGGGGGTTAACGTACCTGTTTTCGATGCGAATGCAAAGTTAATTAGATTATGAAACACACAGTTCAATTTATAGACATTTATTTTCTTTTTGCAATTAATTACAGACTATGTGGGTCACTATTGATAAAATTGTATATAGTATACGTAATTATTTTTTGTATAAATTTATCTATGAATATCCAGTTTCTGGCCAAGCTACAGCTACAGCTATACTCGTAAAGTATTTTTTTTAAAACGTTTAAATATTATTAACAATTTTTTTTCTTCTGTCCACGAAATGCTGCATTACTTTCTTATTTCGCTCCAATTGATGTTCTTTTTAATTTCCATTCAATCGATTAGAACTATTAATTTTGTAATTAAAAAAAAACGCAATTTTGAATATCGAAAATAATAATTGAAAGCGTCGAATGGGTTGCCATTTGTGAATGGTCTTTACTGCATGTCCTTAGAATAATTAATAAGATTCAAAGTATAAAAATCAGTTATACATAAATATATTATGCAATAAAAAAGATTTTTTTATGTTTTACTATTTTTAATTTTAATTTGCTTTTAATATAAAGGCAAAGTTTTTTAGATCCTACAACCTCATTGTTCACGTCTAAGATTTCACAATATTTTATATACATGGTTATTGACCCTGGATTATAGGACCTTAAAAGTCTAAATATAGGTTGAACGCTCTTAGGAAATGAAAGGTATATTGAATATTAATTGAAGAATAAAAGGTAAGGTAATTAGCATCCCATTAATGTTATACTGCTGGCACAGGTCTCACTCACAGGAGAGAGGGTTATTATATCATTATAAGATTATTACATCGACATATGCTTATATTTAAATCCATTTTGTTTTTCAAAGGGGTTAACACAAAACTGTCGTTGTTGTTGTTCCTGCCAGTCATGATGCCATCTTTAACCATCGGTTCAGAAACCCACTCAGCGCATAAGCAGCATATCTGAGAATATATTTTATTATTTTAATTGTGGTAGAATTATAAATCAAAGTAATAACTCAATTGCTATTAAATATAATGCAATTTTATTATCAAGGTAAGGACAAAAATAAAATGCAAGTACATTATTTATTTCTTATAAAAATGTATTTGATTATTTTCGTATTTCTAAATGGACCCTATACAAACTATAATTCCCTATTTATTCAAGTTATATATTGATCGATCGAGGAATGAGCTGTGATGAATGAGCCTATGATCTAGTGGTGAGGAATGAGCTGTGGTCAACGTTATCTACGTATGGGCTGAACGGTAATCTGATTCAAGCATTGAAGTCTCTCTATGAGGGTTCTAGTGCTTGTGTCAGAATAAACGGGGCGGAGTGGTTTTCTGCCGAAAGAGGGATGTGTTGCGTCACCATGGCTGTTCAACCTATTCATGGATAACTGTTTGACAGATTTAAAAGAAAGTATGTATGGGTTAAGAACGAATGAATTACTCATCAAATGTTTACTCTACGCTGATGACCAAGTAATACCTGCATCATCTGCTAATGATCTACAGGAGATGTTAAATATTATGAATAAAGCTTTGAAAAGGAAAGGAATGAAAGTGAATGTAACCAAAACGAAAATTATGCTTTTTGAAAGAGATGAATCTATGATGAATGGCGATATTTTGATAGATGGGGAACCAGTGGAAGAGGTGAACGAGTTTGTATACTTGGGATCTGAATTTACAAAAAATGGAACATGTGAAAGTGATATTGCAAGGAGAGTGAATCCAGGGAATATGGTAAATGGTGCTCTGCACGCCATAATGAATAGCCAGATGGTGGCTCAAAGGGCCAGACTGGCTGTGCATGCAGGCGTGTTGGTACCAACACTTATGTATTGTAGTGAAAGTTGTGTATGGCAGAAGAATCACATAAGTAAAATAAATGCGGTAGAGATGAGAGTATTGAGAAGTATAAGTGGATTGAAACTGAGTGTCAAAGTTAGAAATAGTGTGATAAGATAACGTTGTGGTATAAAAGAAGTTGTAGTGACTAAAATTGAGAAAGGTATGCTTAGATGGTTTGAGCACGTAGAGAGAATGAATGAAAGGAGACTGACAAAAAGGATTTATGAGTCAAGAGTGAATGCGAAAGTTGGAAGGGGAAGACCAAGGCGAGCGTTCCTGGACCAAATTCAAGACATTTTAAATATGGGCCAGGTCAAGAGTACTCTAAACCGACGAACTTGTATGAAAGGTTTAATGAGAATGAAAGAAGCTAAAGAGATATGCAAGGATCGTGGCAAGTGGAAGGACGTGGTTTCTGCCTACCCTTATAGGAATGAGTAACAACCAACATTATGAAAACAACTATGGCTTTTAATGAAATCCACAGCGAGTAACCCGTTTTTAATCCTAGTACAGACCGGAATATGTGCATTTTTTTTATAACTATGTAAGTGCAAGTAGGTAATTCCTTATGAATGGTTTGTAAGTGTTACTAATTTATTATATACTTAAATTTAATAAAAGTAAAGTATAGTCGTTACCTAAAAGAGAACCTGTGATTCTGTGATGTGGCACAAGGTAAAAGTTCTGTGATTATTTTGTCAGCGGCCTGCGAGACGCTTTTATACCGACCGACCCAGACGGGCTCGCAATGTGAACTGCAAAATAAAAAATAAATAAGTAAGTAGTAATCCATTAACATCCAACTCGTGGGCACAGACCTCCTCACTCATAGGACAGAGGGCTCTTAGACCATATATCCACCACGCTGCTCACTGCGGATTGGCAGGCATAGTATACAAACAACACAAATGCACTCAGAGTCCGATAGGACTATAATCCAACACGACCGTAGAGAGGATCAGTCGCAGGACCGACGTCTTAAAACTCAATGTCGATATTTGAATTTTCTGTAATACCTGTAGCCGAACATGGTGATCACTACACCAATGAGACAGTCAAATATAAGGCAATGTTCTATAAATATTCCTACTTCATACTGATTTTAGGTAAATTTAATATAAATATACATTTCCATACAATTAAACGCACTACACACCATCGCACTTCATTGTGGATAAGGCTGCTGGAATGACACATAAAAACTCACGTAGAAAAAGCTGTTTACGTTATTGAAGTCATTACAAGTTTATTTACCCTGCCTTATTTAATTCTTGTAGATCGTAAATAGGTTGAAATGGGCTTACTTTTTTGCGACATGACGTAGGCTTGCTTGAAGGACAGTGTCAAAGGCGGCGGCAGCATCTCTATACGCACCAGCCGTCTCTCCCGCGCACGCCCATGCGATAGACCCGCCATGCCTAACTCTAGTTGCTAGTGACTCCAATAGCTTAAAAAAAATATCACATGGCGATTTAATATAATAATTTTAATGGTCACTAGTATTATAACAGCGTAAAAATTATGACAAAGAAATTAACAATTAATTTGTTTGACATTTACAAGTCTGCATCTTCATAGTTCAATGTGGCGGGAATCCGCCATTAATGGAGAAAAATCAGCAACCGGAGAGAGAATAGGCACAGGACCGACAGCTTAACATGCTCTCCGAGGCACGCAGGAGGATACTGCCAACTTCCCAATTTCGGGCAAATACTGAGAAAATCGTAATAGACAACTCAATATCGATTTTTGAATTCACCCGACCCGGGAATCGGAACCAGGACCTATCCTATATCTATAGCCAAACATGTTAACCACAAGACCAATGAGGTAGTCAGTAAGTAGGCAGTGCGGTCTTAATTTTTTTTTAGTTCACTTTTTAACCAATTTGTAGTAAAGTGGGTAGGATGTGGTACGACCTATTTATCTATCTATCAATTAAAGAGTTGAAATGCTTTATGATAATTCCGGAGAACAATCAAATTTATAAATTATTTTGTTTTATGAAAGAAATCATTCTTGGTTTGTCAAATGATAAAAATCTTTACTTGTATTTTAATTGTTTTTACTTCTTAAATAATTAAATTAATAGATATATGATACATTTTTCATTCCAATATAAGAAAGATTTTTAAGAGACTAACAAACAGCAACTGGAGAGTTCTGCTACATTTACTAATCGCCTTATATTATTAAGGTGTGGCGCATATTTTTCTTACATTCAAATTTTCATATACATCTGTAAACACCAGTCTTGAGATGCCATCAAGGCCCGTTTCTGATTCCGCTCCAATTAAAATTAGGCAGTCACATTTTTCTTCTTCCGCTGGGTTTGGCGTTTCTTCAATCACAGTTCGTACGATACAACCATAACTTTCTAGTCGGTTCTTGAGTTCCCCTCCTAAAGCGTTCGTTGTGTTTGTAATCTAAAATAGATTGAAGATTAAATTTATCTTAGAATCATCAAAATACATAGATTTATCTGAGAATTAAAATAAGAATTCAACGAGTGCGTATTCGGTATTCCAGCATCTTCAAGAATACATCTTTCATTGGTTTTTATAAAAACAGTAATAGTATATGTAGTTTTGATAAACGTTTTGTAGAAGGCGCTGTTGTTTAAATTATATGTTTTTGAATTGTCTCCATAATTTGTAATATTTTTATTTATTTATTTTATTTATTATTTGGGTAACATACAATTATTATATAACTTAAAAACTACATTACAACTAAATACACAAAAATCAATCAAGTTTCCCCTAAATACTCACATATATATAACTATAATATATTTTGACCGTGAAGCCCATTTTCTTGTATCTTCTAGTAAATAAATACTTATTATTATGATGAAGTTAGTGCTAGAGCTAATGTTTTTAAAAATATGAGCAAGATTTAGTTACATTACGTTGGTATATTTTGTGCCGTGAGGAATTCAAGATTTCCCTAGTAAAGGCTGGCAATGGATTACCTGTCTCAAAACTGTTAAGTGTTATACGGATATATGGAGGGCTGTAAATAAGGCAAAGGTAATAACTTCATAAAAAATAATTTAAACTAAATCGAAACTTGTAATATGTTCGTTAAGGTATATTTTCTAATAAAAAATCTGTTACTGTTATAAAATATCAGTTATTGCTATTTTAATTTATTTGTTTGTTATTTTTAAAATGTAGCTTAAACCAATGGATTGAGGTTCAATATAATTAAAATAAATTTTTATGAAATTATTAACCTGGCCATCTTTAGACAGCTGACATTTTACATTAAGTAATTTCATTTGCTCCCATGCTCCGTAATGCCAATCAATATAATAAAGCTTTATGTAACTTACCAGAACGGTTTTAACAGTTTTGCGTTGTCTTTGATTGATAACTTTGGCCCTTGTTGTGTAAGCTAAAAGTGCTGACGTTGCAACTATAAGAGACCCAACTTCTAATGTGGCTAATAGCCTCCAAGCCAGATTAGCGCCTGCTTCGACTGCTTCTGCCATTATATTCTCTGTAAAAAGGTTTTCTTAGTTAACATTATATATTTTTATTGGGTTCTATTTATTTTTAACTTAATAAATCGAATAACCTATGAGATCGATCAATTTAATAAGGGAACAGTTTGTCACACTTTTCGTCGATTCATTGTTATTTCTAATTTCAGAAGTCAAGCAGGTTGTGCTTACTTTAAGAGTAATTAATATCATACTGCCTGAAATCTGAAGTATTGCTAGATTTAACCATTATAGATATTGCTAGATCGTTATCATAATAAGAGAGATTGCTTAAAATTTACAAAATAGTTTGAAGAGTTGTTTATTAGTTATTTTGTATTCTGTACAAAGACAGCGTCGGACTGGTCATATAGTCGGGGTGGCATTCACCAATTGAGCCCCTGCCAGCACCCCCCCCCCCCCCCGCACTGACCTGGCTAACTGCGGCAACCGTAGGAGAGAAGGCCTGCGTCTACGTCTACGTCCTAGCTCTTGTGATCTAAATGTTAAACTACATCAGATAGTTCGTTCAACGATGGGGTTTTTTAAATCAAATGTTTATGTGAATAAGCCCCAAACGAGTCAACATCTTAAAGATAATATTCGTCACGAAATTGTAGAAATTTAGTCTGAAACGTTGAAGGTTATCATGAAAAATGTCTTCGCGGAAAATCTCTTCGCTAATCGCGGTCACCATTTAGCGGATTACATTCAATTATAACGAAAAAAATGTTTAAACCAGCCTTATCATTTTTTTTTAACAAATTTATAGGCAATCAAAAAGGTAGCGGGCCTATGGCCCCACCTTGTACAAAACCCAAAAGTTAGGACATCATTGCCAAAGTAACCAATCACCCAATGGTTAATTTATTACGTCGTTGATAATTATTTTTTTTTTTTTTATCTCAATATTTTCCGATAATATCCCATCTACCATTATTTAGCCTCGGGCCCCGGCTTGTCAACCACCCGGGCCCTTCCGGCCCAGTGGGACCCTGTACACAGATGCTTTAATTTTATTAGTCTTTCTTTAATACTGCTATCGAAGGCATGCGTATTCAATATTAGATAAGGTACACAATTGGGATACACGATCCGCATAAGATTATCTTATAGCATTTATAAAGTATAATATATCGAGCTTGCGGTTAGAATTGTGTAACGAATACGCGTTGATGTTATCACCACGTGCGCACCAATTTTAGTAAATTATGAAATGTGTTTAATAATTGCTCTTGTTTCATTGTATTACAAGTGTAATTATAAATTAGGTTATAAATAATATTTTATATATAAAAGTGACATATTATTTTGGGCCGCCCCAACAATAATTAAAGGATTAAATCAAAATCAACTGTATAAAGATTTAGGTATTACAATGACACCAATGCTTTATTCATTCATTTATTTGAGTAATTTACGTAAGATTACAATGATGTTACATTCTAAAGCAGTCTATATTATGCACTAAATTTCATCATTTGAAAATTAAAATATACATCTTAAATTTTTATTATTGAAAAATGTATAATTAACTTAGATTTTTATAGATTTAGCGAAAAAAAATTCCTTACATTATTCGGAAAAAAATCTTTTGAATAGAATCCTAAAAAAATAACTTAGAAAGCCTATTTCATTGAAATTGTGTGAACGTGTGTGTTGAGAACCAACTTACATTAAAACATTCATTACTGTACATTAAAAGTGCTTTAAGGGATGAAAGAAAAAGAAAGAAAAAACTTAATTGCACCAAACAGATATAAAAGAACACAGAGAAGA
Organism: Elymnias hypermnestra; assembly: GCA_015832385.1. Classification (NCBI taxonomy): domain Eukaryota; kingdom Metazoa; phylum Arthropoda; class Insecta; order Lepidoptera; family Nymphalidae; genus Elymnias; species Elymnias hypermnestra. Next base: position 1,911,249 of record JACTOM010000030.1, on the reverse strand, counting down.
AAACGGTATGAACGCTAAGATAGCCTTATTGTTTTCAGCATTCTCTGTCAAGCAATCGTAGGATGAAGTGTTACGTATAAAAGGTGTAATATAAATATAAACTTCAAAATAGAGTAGGGAAAAGTATGCACATCATAAAGATATATTATAAAGTTTATTTACATAATGTGGTAGATAACACAATATCGTGTTAATATAGAATATCGATATTTCGTTACACTACTCAAACTTGGCAACAAATTATTTTCCAAAAAAAATAATTTTTGTCGAGATTTTAATTAAACAATTTGTTGTGAAACAACAGGGAAAGACAAAAACCTCCTATAGATAATTCATTGCAATCACATCCATGATTCCACATAAAAATTATATTATATTTCTTTTTGCGATTTCCGAATGTATATCATTTGTTTATTTTGTTTGAAAATGCAATGGCAAGGAGTCCTTTATGTAGTTCACGGATAAAGATAACGATTGAAATAAATTTGTACAGCACGTATTTCCAATTTTTGAATAGTTACAAAGTCTCTATCCCAGATGCTCCCTCCCACTTTAAATCCGGCCCTGGGACCACAGAGAATTGTTTACTCATTATTCCATTAATGGCTTACTATCCATCTTAAGGCTCCATTAGCTTTATTGTTAGTTATCGGAAAAGTACGAAGTGATTGACGTATATGATTTTTGTAATGTATTTTACATTTATAAGAACTGTGACCTCATGGAGCATAGTATATGCGTCATTTCTGCTCGTCCTCTAAAATGATGTTTTTTTTTGAAGACTGGATAATAAGTTGAAGCCAAGGTTCATTAGACTAAAATAATATATAAGTTATGCTTGTCTACTTTTGATTATTGCCTGAATTATGCCCGAATGTAAGTGAAAATAACATTGTGCAGTTAATTCTTTTGTTTTAGGGGAAATGTATTTTTGGTAAATTTATCACTAGAGAGAGAGAGAGAGAGAGAAAGGGCAATTAGTCAAAGAAAGGGCACAAGTAGGTGGCCTAATCTTTAACTAAAGATTTCTGGTAGGAAACCTTAGGGAAATATAGTAATAATGTTTGTTTAAAATCTGAAATATGAAGTTTTGATTTAACAAATATGAGTATATCAAAGTTGAGTTATTTTTATTATACGTGTATAACTGTACTATAACATATATTGTTATATCGACCTTAGAACATACAATTACGCATTACGATTTATGCTACATCAATGAGGTTTTGCTAATCTTTTGCACGAGTATACGTACGAGAAGTTTTTTTTTATTACATTAAAGGTTGTTTGATAGAACAAGTTTTGTTAACGATTGTTTTTTGGAAACTAGCTGTTGTCCGCGGAGTTACCCGCGTATTTCTTGATTCTATGGGAATATGACGAAAAACGTTTTTAGTGAGAGTCTACTTCAAAAAAGGAGTATATTATAAGCTTAATTTTCACAACAGTCTCGTCGTATAAAAATATGATACTTATTTCCATGGAATTATCGAAAGTAAAATATATATTATGTAGTACTTTTCACAGTACAAAGTCGCAACATTAAGGCTTATTTCCCATGTCATTTACCCATGCATATCGCGTTACACAATGCCGTATGCAATACCTTGAATGGACAATATAACAGTTTTTAGAAACATTATTTGTGTTTTATGTTACATTTTTCACAGACTTACAAAGTTCTACTCATGGTAATGTTATATTTTTTCTGTGGCTTTACACTCGACAATAATATAAAATTAAACGATTTATTCTGCCCTAATAGAACGATCTCATAAATATATTGCTATTTAGTATTATTAAGTGTATCTTCGCATTTGATGTATATTTGTGGATATCTATTTGTTTGTGTAAATAAAAACAAGATGGAGATATGACTTACTACTTATTATTGCATTTATAATAAGTATCACAACTTAGGCTAGATAAAATGTGTAAATAAAAATGTAATTAAATTAACACATACCAGTCCTATCTGTCTATGCTTATATGCTATGTTAATATATGGAATATTTTATTATTTTGAGTTTGTTAGGTTACAAAAAATTTTATGCTTTTCAAAGAAATAATAATATGGATTTTGGGCAAAGTTATAGGAAATTCTAATAGTGTAAGTCATATCATAATCACACCGAAGCGTGGCCGGGTAGGGATTGCATTTGAATAACACTTCATTTGTTAAATTTCATTGAATATTTTGTAGTTATCTGTAGTAAAAAGTTGAGTTACAATTGGAAATTTAATGGAAATATAGGTGTGTTTAAAGAGGACATCAGAAACAAAGCACGTGTCGCTTTAAAAGAGAAGAACAGTTTATTTTAATCACCTTTGGAGCAATATAACTCTTTTATTTGATACAGAAATTCTGTAGGAAGCTGGCTATATGTCCATTTAGAGATATTAAAGTACATATATTTGTAAATACCAAGTAAGATTAAAATTTGTTTTACTGCCGTTGAGCAGTTTTTGTTATTCGTGTCTTTATCTAATAAACTACGTATTAGTAACAAGGATCAAAGTAAAGTACATTTAGTTTAGGTGTTGTTATATCTAAACTAAGTAGTACTTATTTTTGATTGTATTCAACCTTACATCGGTTTAAACAATTCCATATATGATAATACCACGTATAATTCAAACTAATGAAGCTTTGCGTTTTTTGCTACATCACGCTACAAAAACGCCTCGCGCTATTATAAATGATCGTTTTTTTACTTGAAGGAATAATTTTCCCTTTAGAATACTTTTATAGCCAAAAGCAATTATTGTCAGTTATAAATATATTTTTAGGTATATTCATCGGTACTACAGGCAGTAAACTATTTTACGTTACTCATTGTATTGGGCAATATAAATCGATATTAAAAAAAAATCGGTACATGTACGCGATATATCGTTACAATCCGATATTACCGAATAATCTAGTATCGAATGTAATATCGATACATTCCATATTTTTATATCTACTTATTTAAATCCGCAATGTGGCATTTAACTATTTAACTATGGTGGCTAGCTCAGTTCACTGAACGACCATTTTCAAAAGCCGGACAGGTTCTTACAATGGAAAGGCAGCTATTCTTGACGTGGAGATGCTAAACATGGCTTTTGTGTCGTATGGTCTTGGATTCTTTTTCGTGCAAATAAACTTTATTTTTTTGTTCTCGTTTAAGTGTTTTCGCTCATAATTAACCTGATCCCTATTTAATATACTACTTAAATACAAGTAATTACTTAAGGTATTTTTAAAATATCGATATATTTGTACGATATATCGCAAAGTGTCGATATAACACTTCGATATATTATATCGACAAAAAATCGACACTTTTTTATGCCTAGTTACTCACCAATGTTCTAATAGGGATTTATGATAGTAGCCGCGAGCGCATAACTGGCCTTAGCAACAAGTAGTAAAAGGTCTTGCGCCTGATCTCTCTCCGGTTGAGTCGGATTGCCGTCGCATCGGGCTATGAGAGTGAAGGAATAAAGAATGTACTTCTGTATTATGCCTGCCAATCCGCAGTGGAGCAGCGTGGTGTGTCTAGAGCATAGGCCCTAAAACCCTCTCCTATGAGAGAAGAGGCCTGTGCCGAGCAGTGGGACGTTAATAGACTGGTAGGTGAGTGCCTTCCTGGATTTTTTTTATAAATATTAACTTTGTTAAGCTATTTTTGCTCTCATGACCTCAAAAAACTACAAAGTGGCGCTGATATTTGACAGAAGTTTGGAAGATACTTATATTAATGTTGTTTGTAATTGTTGTTATATTGTTATAGGACCATTGTCACCACTTTCTGTAACTACACAAATGTTTTATTATGAAATTAATTTTTGAGCAAGTACGACAAAATTACTATAATTTAAACTTTGTGTAAGTAACCACCGTGAAACGGATGTTACAACATTTGTCGCGGTTTAATTTAGCTGAAACTTAATGTTTTATTTTTAATTCTTTCATTTCTTAAAATCATCTAATGTATAACACGTTAGATTTTGACTTATATAACGCTTCTAAATTTCGGTTAAACAATTTAATGCATAGGTTTTGCTTGTTTTTGCCACTTTCTATATACATAATACACTTAGTTCATGATGTAAGTGAAGATGTAATGCGGTAATTCATTGGAGGGCACTTATTGAAGCTTGTAATATGTTTTTTTTTATAGGTTTTAGTCAGTCGTGATTTTGACATATATTCCGAAGTTAAAAATGTTTATAAAAGAACGAAAAATTAGGAACCTAAGACTAATCATACATACATACATAACATAGGGGTAGGCAGAGACAACATCCTTCCACTTGCCACGATCCTTGCATATCTCCTTCGCTTCTTTCATTTTCATTTAACCTTTCATACAGGTTCGTCGATTTAAAGTACTCTTGACTCGGCTCTTATTTAAAATGTCCTGGATCTGATCCAGGAACGTTCGCCTTGGTCTTTCCCTTCCAACTGTCGCATTTACTCTTGACTCATAAATCCTTTTTGTCAGTCTCCTTTCATTCATTCTCTCTACATGCCCAAACCATCTAAGCATACCTTTCTCAATTTTAGTCACTACGTCTTCTTTTATACCACAACGTTCTCTTATCACACTATTTCTCACTCTGTCACTCAGTTTTAATCCACTCATGCTTCTCAACGCTCTCATCTCTACCGCATTTATTTTACTTTTGTGATTCTTCTGCCATACCCAACTTTCACTACCATACATAAGT
>JACTOM010000030.1:1874545-1905019 GCA_015832385.1 Elymnias hypermnestra | reverse complement strand
CAAGAGTACTCTAAACCGACGAACTTGTATGAAAGGTTTAATGAGAATGAAAGAAGCGAAGGAGATATGCAAGGATCGTGGCAAGTGGAAGGATGTTGTCTCTGCCTACCCCTATGGGAATGAGGCGTGATGCTATGTATGTATGTATCTTGGAGGTAATTTCGTATTCAAAGACTATAAAAATATACGAGTGTATGTGGCATTTTTAACGGTACTTCTTCACCAACAAAACAATTGCAATTTCTTCGACTCTTAAATCTAGTCTCCGAACTTGACATTCGCCTGAATCATCTAATTCGAAGGGAAATGAAACTAAAAAAAAATTGTTTAAGGACAAATTTGTCTGTATTGCCCTTCGCTATGATATATGCTATAGAACAAACTATTTCTACAACAACGGCATTTCACGTCCAACATGTAGTTAATAAAACAGTAGAATCCAGAATATTCCATATTTTCTTATGTAATATAACTCATATTCAATGCGGCTAAAATAATGCTGTGGCAACAGAAAATGTCTTTAATTATGGCAATTGGACGACTTAAATATTTTGTTTTCTTTTTAAACAGCTCTCATCATCATCATCTACCAACAGTGTAGATAGTGTTGACGCCGACTCCGAATATAAATCCGGAGTCGGCGTCAGCCAAGGTAATTGTGTCCCGCGTGTCAACTTGGCAGTTCACACCTATGACTATATTGTTACAACCCTAAGGCCGGGTGGTACTTCGGACAGCGTATAAGTATCGCTGTCCAAAGAGGTAACGCTGCCAGCCTTATGGGCACCCATCCATTTGCTACTGATGGCGCATTTAAGTTACTTTTATCGTTACAACCTACAGATATAAATGGCTTTATACCTACTTTGTCTGACACCGACTCCAAATATAATTACACGAAGAACTCTTAAAAAAGAATACGCAATTATTTTTTCTTTTTTAGAGCATAATAATTTGTTTGGCAGATTGATTTGAAGGCGGTTCTTTATTGTTTAAAATTTTATTTATTTTTTATTTTTAGTGAATCTGAAGCTCACCCAGCAACAAACATAAGCTCATTGCAATTTGATAACAGACGTTAGATATTCTGCCACAAAACGCGGCCATACTAAAAGCCATTGCGGAGTTCCATTTAACTACTATTTAATTACTTGATAATCCTATAAAAAATTCTGCTGAGTATCGTTAATTTGCTACAAAGAATTGAAGAGTTTCGTTATTTTGTCAGGGATCCCATGATCAAAACCTAACCAAACTATCATCAAACAACCCTTGAAGTATATCCTTTCCAATAAAGAACAAATTATCGAAATCGGTTGGCGTGATCTTGAGTTATTCCTCCATTGCGCACACATGCTTAATGCAAATTTAAGACATACGGTTTTCAGATGGATGCCACCATCAGAACAACAAAAAAGGGGGACCTTTCCACAAGCACCACCTTTCATATAAAAAAAGTATCATCAAGATCACTTAACCCAGTCGAATGTTATGAGGTAATAAACATAAAAAAAATAAAAAAGAATTGATAACCTCCTCCTTTTTGTGAAGTCGGTAAAAAAATCAATGTTTCGGATTAGAGGGCTAGGTTTTTGCCAATATATAAAACATATAACAAAAACTGAACCCATAAACTAGTCAAGCATTCGTTGATGTAATTTTTAAATCGGTTAATGTTTTGAAGATCAAAAGCGTACATCTTTTTATGTCATTTCAGTATACGAGTATAAAGAAGGAACAACCCAGATTTTTTTGTTGAGATTTACGTAGAGAAGGTCTTCGCGTCTTGACACGCAACGCTGTATTAAGGGAGCAACGAGATTGTAGGCCTCGTTAGATATAATCAGGCAATTACAAGACACTATGATATACATAATTGCAAAATGGAAAAAAGGAGGTTAAGGATAATTACAAATTCAAGGATCGGTGGTTATAATATTGTTACATTTAACTACAGAGGTAAGTAGCTTCATTTTTCTAATAACTAAGTTTTAAACTTGCCTGTTCTGACAGCTATAATTCAATTAATGTGTGTATATTTACAGCGTAATCCGATAAAATATATAATTATAATTATTTAGCAGATCAATTAATAACAGATTGGTGTGTCGGTATGTTTGTGGAATATTTTACAGTGAACAGCATAATTCGAAAAATATTAATGTCACGAAAATGTTGATAATGGACAAATTTTTAGGAAATTTAATTCTGAATATGTTTGCTTAATGCCATTTTTCGCGTAAAGTTGAAAATAACCGAGTTATTCAATAAACAAAAAAATCACCCTTAAATAAGCTTATTCGACTGGACAATAAAGGTGAGTGGGAAATACAGATTATTTAATATTCCTGTGATATGTAAGGTCTTGGATATAATTGGTCACAGCATACAGACCATATAAAAAGCTTTTAAAGTTATGTATTTGATAAAAATGTGATTTTAGGTGGAAAGTGTCAGTGCCATTTTACAATGAGTGTTAAAGAGTGATGGCAGTAAAACGTAAGCAATTAGTGAATACATTCATTTTCAATAGGTTATGTTTTGGCAACTGTTATTTAAGAGTCTTATATTTTCATTAACTATAGGAAAACGTATTATATTCATGAACTTTTATGATATTAACTTAATTCAACATATATAACAACAACTAGATAATGACCCCACAAGCCGGTAAAACCAGCGAGTAATGTTTTATGTCAGATCGTTAAGATGACTACTAAACCGTGACTAAACACTATTTTGTGTTTTAATAACACAAGTTCAGAGTGATGTTATTAAATACGAGGACAAAAAATAAATAAAAGTTTCATAATATTATTTCAAAGTGTATAAAAATGCTACTTTTAAAATGTTTAACTTAGTTAATATTCTTAAGAAGATTTCCGGGTTATCTAAATGGCATAAATTAATATTATACTGTAATGATGATGGTGAAAAAGATAATCGATTGAGTTTGTTCAGGGTTCTTCTCAGGACAGGGTGTGAAAGAACCCTCGTCATTTTAGATATAAGTCCTTCTTTAATATCACCATCAGTCGTACATTGGAGTTAATTTGTGGAAACACCTATATTTGACAATTCAAATGTGCAGTGAACGTGTACTTGAATAAATAATTTTCGAATTTGAATTATTAAGAATATGTAGGCCGAAAAGACCCTTAAAGAAAACATATAAATTTATAAAATTCGGTCTAAGTAATTATGGACTATTTCAGTAAGAGAGAAATAGCAAAACCTGTGGCATTTTATAACGTTCAAGGATATAGATTGCTGTTGGCAAATGGCTTTTATGGCAAAATACTTTAATGGCAGATATGTTACACTATGATTTTATCCTACATTTATTTCCCCAAACTAATAACTATTATAAACAAGTAAATAAAGAAAATAAATTTAAAATCTCTTCTCGGTCGTGTTCTTCATGTTTGACGGTTGTGTCCGTACTTTGGTGCCTGCGACATTTTCTTCACCAATGCCTTCCATCCTGTTCGGTTCTCGGCTTTCCTTATCGCGGCAACAAATGGAAGATTGTGATTGCTTTTACTTGGTCGAACCAGCGGCTAGGTGATCGGCCGCCTGGTATTTGCCCTCCACCTTGGCAGTAACTATCTACTTGTCTAAGCTGACGTCGGGCAGTGTGACCAAATTAACTGTCCACACGGAGCTGATCCAAAATAGACTTATTAGTCCTCTTCGCGTTCCATGGTATACGCAGCATTTTTCTCCAGCACCACATTTCGAATACACCTATCTTTTTCCTTTCTGTCGCCCGGATCATCCATGCCACAGCATTATAAAGGAAGATGGGGAAGACTAAACCTCTAACAAGTCTCGTTTTGGTGAACCTAGAGATTTTCGATTTTACTAGAGTCCTGTCATTTTGCTCAAGGCTTCTTTTGCTAAACCTCTAACAGACTAAACCTCTAACAAGTCTCTTTTTGGTGAACCTAGAGATTTTCGATTTTACTAGAGTCCTGTCATTTTGCTCAAGGCTTCTTTTGCTATTTGAATGCGTCTTCTGATATCTTGCTCACTTCCTCCGTGATCCAATAGCATCGACCCAAGGTATACAAACTCGTTAACAAAATCTAAGTCCTACAGTTCTCCAGTCCTACAGAGTTTAATTTTAAAATAAATTCCTATTTAAAACTGTATTGACATTAAGTGTGATCACTACAAGATTAAAAAGTATATTATTAAGCAATATAAGGGAGAGTATGAACTGATAGTGGAAACTGAAGAAAAGGATTTCGTTATATATTATTTTTTGTGGCTAACCATAAACTAGATACAAATTAAAGCTATTTTGTATCGGATTTTTTGTTTGTTCGGGTTACCTGACCAGTATCCGATTTAATCTTCAATTATCTAAGCCATCAAGGACTTGTCTGTTGTTTACAACAGCAAAAGGTTATCTACATGGAATCTTATTTGTTACAAAGATGCCAAATGCCTGCTATATTTATTATTCCAATAAAATTTATTACCGACTACAAAACATTTAGTGCATATCATTTTTTTACCAACCACTATAAGGCGATGTTGAAATAGTTTTAAATTTCATAGACTAAAACAGACGGCCGTCCTATTGTGTTACAGTTATGTCACGTTCTAATGAGAGTTTATATTACGGATTAAGTATATTTTCTTATATTATTGATTGTATTAATCACAGTCATGTGGGTTATCTCACAACTCAAATGAGTCAATGTGGTGGGTTCTCGAATACAATCGGAGCACAGGAAGTTTAATAAGTTTCGACTTTGGTCTAAGAAAACATCCTCCGAAAAGTGACTCAACATATTTCCCTGAACACGGCTGATCTTCCCCTTGAACATTGTTATATGAAAATAAGTGTTTTTAGTTAATACGATTAATAAATTTTCAGATTTTGATATTAAATTGTGAGAGGAATTGCTCATGACAAAAAATATCAAATAATTATTATATATGGAAAATTTACTAACAATAAAACCAAATATGTAGTCAACTAGTTTGTTTGTGCTGGTGATAGTTTGCTTAAAGAAGGCTCTTAAAGGTTTAAGCAACATTTATGTTTTATCAAGGTAATACACATGTATAATTTCACTAGAGTTTGTACGCGTTATTAATGCAGTGAGTCATCATTTTATCCCCGCCCCCTATCCAGTCAAAACTAACCAAATCTTTTCAAAATACAAGGTCAAGTTCAGAGTGATCAGTTCACTCAATATCCTAGCACAGGACAATTTAAGTAATTGACTTATCAAGCATAAGATCCAGAAACTAACGGGCTGTGACATTACCGCGTCCGCGAAAAAGGCAAGGAAGATATTATAAAAATGTACAACTGTCCGTACAATCGTGACAAAAATTTATTAATTTGCGTCGATTACATCAGCGAAGTTGATATTGGTGATGGTGATCACAATGTCTTAATTAGCTGGAGCTTGTGAAAATTTACGACGATATATAAATTTGAGGTAGTGCCAACAGTTTATATTGTCTGCCTATATTGAAAAGAGGCTACAACACCAATCCCCATTCGAGTCAATCCAAAGCAGGCCACATGGACAAGAAAATCCTTACATGTTTTTTAATAAAATTATTTTATAGAAGCCATCAAGTGATTAACCAATGTACCACGAAGTGATAAAACAAAGGTCGTCTTTACGTCAATCTGTACAACAAATTAAAGTTAATTTCTTTGATTGTTTACGCACTTTTACTCGCCTGGCCCTAATGAAATTGGTTCTTCTGGTAAGAAATAATTTTTTATTCGCTGGGTAAGGCAATTACGCACTCTGGAGAATGGCAAAATGTTTTCAATCGGGGTGTGGGACTCACTGAAGTACCAGAATACCCACTAAAGCGGATCCCTCCTCATCCTTGGATAACATCTCTAGTGGGTCCGATTTCAAATTCCAGTTTAGTAACTCAGATGAAACGGAACCCGTACGGAAAATTGCGTCAAATCTTTTCGTCGAACATTCCTCAGTGTCTAAAAACAAAATTATATGAACAGTGCGTGTTGCCAGTGATGACTTATGGTTGCGAAACATGGCCAAAGACTATGCGCCTTATTAGGAAGCTCAGGATCACACTGCGGGCGATGGGACGAGCTATGCTCGGAGTATCTCTTCGGGATCAAATCCAAAACGAAGAGATTCGCAGAAGAACAATAGTTACGGACGTAGCTCGAAGAGTCGCCGAGCTCAAGTGGCGATGGGCAGGGCACATAGCTAGGCAAACCGATGGACGTTGGGGTCCCAAGGTACTAGAGTGGCGACCACGTACCGGTAAGCGCAGCGTTGGTAGACCCCACACCAAATGCATAGATGACCTGAAAAGGGTCGCCGGAAGCCAATGGTTACAAACCGCACAAGACCGTGTATTATGGAAATCGGAGGAGACCTATGTCCAGCAGTAGACGTCCATCGGTTGAGATGATGATGATAATTCCGATTTGCTGTTCCATCGGACTCGTATACATTTGCGCACAAATGTTTCGTGCTGGTGGTTCTATATACTGCTTTGGATGAACAATCATACGATGCAATATTTTCTAAATATGTCGTTGATTAACTTAATTTTCTACTATTACTTTTGTCTTACGAATTTGTTTGTCCTGAAGAAATGTATAAGTCTACATACAAATATATAATATCTCGTAGGCGAGATATTATATATTTGTATGTTTTATTTTATATTATATAATATGAGCCCAAAAATACAATTTCGCAAAACAATTCCTATATTTAGTGTGGCATAGACCCACTTTACACTTGATGCATTCTTTGCGCAAGTAGCCATTCTACGCTGGCGGTTTGCATTTATTATTTGATGAATTAACTACTTGAAGGTAAATTTAGAGACACGTTCAGGTTTTGATATTTTCAAAGATGTAGTGAGAACTGCGCTTTTGTTAACATAACTTAGTATACGTAATTTTAAGTAAATATAAATAAGCAAATTCTCATCACTGTATACTAATGAAACTGTTACGACAAAAAATTTAATTACAATGTATTTTGCTTTTAAAAAGTAATTTTTAATCACTGTTAAAATTAATCATAGCAGTTAGATCATGACCTTAAAATGCCTCTCATTAATTTTCTTTTTTTAATGATAATATAAAAATAATGCTTCAAAAATTATTATGTTCTCTATCGTGGTTTGGCGGAGAAGAACTATAGCTATATATGTATATATATATATATTTCAATTTTTTCAAGTTTTTGAAATAAAAGCTGCTGAAAATCAGATAAAATCTCTTTTGCATTACACAATGGCTCTTAGAACCAACTCAGAAGCCCTACGTTACTTGTAGATGTTGAATTTAATGCCGCGTTCACTTTAAACTTTAATAAAATTCATTTACGAATACACCCATAAATTTGTCCTTTCGTAAAGCCTAGATTAAGGTTAGCACCGAAGCGGACGACCGGTAGCCCTTCGAATTAGAAGGTCCGGTGTTCTTGGACTAGAATTTCTTTTCCGGCCTTATCTAGTAGACCTTGGAAAATTATGCGTAAAATGAAAAATCTTCAAACATTTAATTATGAATCTATTCATTCGAATAATCGAAGACTTTAGAATAATTTTATTAGGACAGTTTTGCACTAAAACTAGTTTCAATAATATATCTTTAAACAAATTTCAAGATAAATCGATATCTCATTAACTGATTCGTTATCTTCTTGTTAAAAGTGGAGACGCGTAGAATGAAGAAAGTAAGAACAAATTATATACAAATAGAGTAACGCTTATATACAATATTTAAAGCGCCTAAAGAAATATTAATTTAACTGTAAATGATGATGACAAATGAAAATGACAAATTTTGTAGATAGAGGACATGACAATATTTAACTGATTTTCATAACTAGAGATAAATAGAGTACACTTTAATATACACTATATTTATCTTGTTCAAAGAAAATTACTAATCACTTGGTAGTTATTACAATAATACTATGTGAAATCAGTATACTTAGTTAATTTAAATTTGATTATATAGGCATTCCATTAAGACACTGTTAAAATTCATACATTTGACGAGTATACATATAAGTCCTAACCTATAATCTATTAAAGAGACTCCAAAGATATACAAATTTAACCTTACAAATTGACTGACAAGAATAAATTTTTAATAAGTTACTGCAGTTGTATGTGTATAAATATTTTTGAATACATAACAATTTATTGAATATACTCTCACAACGTAACATTAAGATATATGACTGATATGAATAATCTGAATGATATTTGCAGGATGTTTCAGCTTTAGTAAATTATATGGTCAAAACTTAACCAGAACTAAAAGAGTTCGAGCACAAAAAACGCGACCTTTACGCCCATAGCCAGTAAAATATTCTTCTTCTTTTAATGGCTTTACCTTAAAATATTATAATTGCAATCAGAAATTAATTGTCAATGTGAAATGTCGAAAGCAAATGATAAAAAAAGTATTCGTCGAAATTTCATTTGATTTCTGCACGACGGGCCCAACATTAAATGTTTAACAGGTGCGTTTCTAAGGGAAAGCGAAATTGGTGTTTTTACTATATTTCAAGCATATTTTCATATTCACCCTCCTTGGTCTTCCACAAATCATTCAAAACCGAAATTAACCAAATCAGTCCATCTCTTCTCGAGTTTTAGCGAGACTAACGAACAGCAATTGAATCATTTTTGTACATATAAATAAAATTTTAGAAGTTGAAAAAAAAATACTTTCTTGACTGCATCAAAATATTTTTTTAATATATGCAATAATGTTATATAGAAATACACTGCTTACATAATTGAAATAAATTACATATGAATAAAAATATATAATTTATTTCAATTATGTATTATGCAACATGAAGGTGTTACTGTAAAAAATAATAATTACTAGGTTGTCTACAGCAAATGTAAATCATTGTTGTAATAATTCTGCAATTTTATACTTCAATATTTACAACTGGATAATTATTGCAAAGGGCTAATGATATTTTTTCATACATATGAGATTCATATATAGATAATGAATAAAATTTTTATAAATTAATAAGTGGTATTAAAAATAGCCCCAAATAAATAACTATACTGCAGCGTATTCATATAATACTTATTTTTAACTTTTTAAATGATCAATTTTCGCTTAGACATAAATACCTAATTGAAAAGGTTAGTTTGTTTAACATTAACGTCATTTTATACTATATGGTAATAATACCTTAAATATGTATAAAAATAAACAATAAGCGTGGTTGTGATGATTTTATAAACACCCATAAGGTATATAACATTAAAAATAAAATATAAATTAAATACAAAGCGAACTAACCTGAGTATAAACAGGAAACTGATATCCAATTTTTATACACTAACCAAAATTATTTGAACAATTTTGCTGTAAATCTTCATTTTGATCAAATTCACTGTCTGATTATTAGAAAAAATATCGGCGCGTACGTAAATTTTTTAACCTCTCGTGCGGTTAAACTCATAGCTCGTGCGCGAATGTAGAGCGTTGAAGCCTATTTGTTGAGCAAACGACGGTTTAAGTTTTCTTTGTCGTTGAAACTTGAAATCGGCATGAAAAAACTTATATTCTAGCCTTGATTTCCCAGAGATTATAATTCTCTTCAGAACAATAGAAGATTCATAATGTTGTAGTCATTATATTTAATTGCGGGAAGTAGCGAGTCATTCCTTATAATGTACCTATATCGTTTATGTTATCTAACATTGAAGTGTTTTTAACTTTTGTGTATAGAATGCATTTATATGTATAGTTTCCTATAAGTGCGTAAGTGATTAAACACCTCCCAAACACATGTGCTGATTTTGATGAAATTAGGAAGAATAAAGTTGTAAGAGGCTCAATTTTCAAAAAAATATTTATGAAGGATTGCAGAATCGATTATTAGGTCTTATTATCAAGGATACACAAATAGACTGGCGACACCACCAGGATCAGGTAGTATATATAATTATAATTGAAGTGCTTATGATTATGAGTATAAAAGATTCTTGCTTTCATCCACGTTTCCAGAATTTCGAATAAAGATTGGGTTTTGGTGCTACTTCTACATGCTTCTAGGTAAGCTAGCAGGAAATAATGCAATGTTTTGTTGTCTTTTAGGTTTATGGTTAAAGTTTATAAAAGCTACATGTTCAATATAACACCGACTTGACGCGTGACTCTGATTTCTATTTAGATACGGAGTTACGAGGGCAATTGAATGTGGATCCTACGCGACTTGAATAAAGCACATTGATAAAAAAAGACTAATCAAGGCGATAAAACTCACGAGGTTTTTATGTCTAAGCATGATGTTACAAAAAATACGCTAATGATTGGAAAAGTTTCTGTATATTTTTTTATACAACACGATTGAGTCTGCTTATATGTATAATATTGATCCCAGTGGTGGTTTGCTAGGGCTCTATGGCTAATTACAATTATTGGAATGCAATGATTATAGACATCAATGTATATCATGTATATCAATGATTATAGACTCCAAGTTTTCCAATACATTGCTTTTTAAATTTGTTTTATTCGGCTGTGGGATTTAACCCTTTAAGCATAATCGATTGCCTACCGGTGTTTTTTTTTAATTTATAGTTAATTGTGAAATGTTATAAAAGTCTTATTCTTCTTTTAAAAAATAAAAAAAAATAAAATAAAATAAAATTGATTTATTTCAGATTAAGACCCATAAAAATTACATAACAAAAATAAAATGTACAGATAAACACATAAACACAAGAGAGATTTAACAATTAAATAAAATCAAATCAAATTTAGTTTTTAATTTCATTTCAATTATAAAAGAAAAATACAATAAAAGTTAATGAATAAAGTCATGAATGTCAAAATTAAAACCAATAAATTAATGCAAAATGAAAAATTATAATTATTAAATTCCAAAAAGAAAGTGGCTATTTTATATTCCTCGTCTGGTGCATACTCAACCAGGTACGAAGGAACACATTATCAGGAGATGCCTGAACAACGATTCTAATGAGACTGTTCTCGCAATTGCAAACAGTCTCCCAAAAGCCAGCGATTTTTTTGAAGTACAAATATCTAATGTAGTATTTTTGTAGACGTAAAATGTTTAATTCCGGTAGTCACAAAGTTACCAACTACGTACTTGGCATTTTCTTGTCAATCTGCCCGATTTCAAGATTATTTAGTAATAATAATTTTCTATATTGCTGCCTAATAATCCGATTGGACTATATAATAAACGTAGAATATTTTGTGATTGAGCTTATGTGGCACAATACATTATACATTGTGACAATTATACCACAGATACTGAATTTTGACTTCAGGAATGTCACAATTGTTACAGCACTATTGTCACGACCGCGTGGAAAACGGTTACACTGTGCGGGGACAAGTAAGACATGGAGAAGCAAAGTTACTATTGTATTTTCTAGAAACTTCAATAAAATTTCAGAAAAATCACTCACTCTCAAGTAAGATATGAAATTGTAGATTAATTAAAGTCAAATTTAACAGATTTATAACATCAATGTAATCGTAGGTGAATGATGCCCGTTTTCACCAGCATTCTCCAAACCATCACATATTTCGGAGACTTCATTTTATACAGATACAATCCCCATGGCTGACTCCTAAATATACTTAGGGGACCAGTTAGAATATTTGTATGTTTATCAGTAGGGCTATCCTTATTAACACTGTATTGAGTTGACAGTCAGCCAGCCTATTCTTTAAAAATTTTACCCATAGGTTAGTACAATCATTTGATAAACAAATATATTCCAGCTACAACAATCGCAACTTACTTTAAGCAACAAGTTGATATTATATTAGCTTAGCTTGCAGCATATTAAGACCAAATATAATGTTATAAAAAGAAAGATTATACAATAGTTTTCATCAGTGTATTTTTTAATTGTTAATTTTCATTTAAAAGGCTCTTTACACCACTGATTTTGAGGTCATAACTTCCGAGGTCATATCCTTGTATTTACAAGTACCTTACGAATTTGGCTTAATTCTTCAAGTAGACATTGAAAAGAATTTAATTTATGTTTTATAGGTGCTAAGAGCAAACGAAAAGGTTGACTATGCATTGCTGTGTAAAAATACTTCGGCAAAGATTATGTCNACCCCTGCACCGAAGTTGAGATAAGCCGGGTATTGTCTGTATTACATAGATTAACAACAAAGTACATAGATACTTAACAAAAATCAAAACAGCCACCGCAGGAATTATTGGATAACTTCAACTTTAACAAATTCCAGAAATATTCTGTGTTCGAGCTAGAGGAAAGATTATTTTGTTTTATTTTTTTAACAATACATTCGAGTGAATTACAAAAGAGAGGATATTTATTTCGTAGCTGTAATGACGCGGAATACATAATAATATGAAAAAGCTTTACGAAGACATTTATTTTATCTATGAAAAATTTCACAACTAAACACATACTTTCTTGCTGTCTATGCCTTTCAAGACATATACTTAAATAATTATTACTTAATCCTGCGATAATACTCGCAAAGTTGTAATCGTAGTATTACAGGTATCTAACGCCATACAGTGCAATCGAGCTCTAAGCCAGTTTAATTTATGTAAGCAGGAATAGCGTTACATTACACCAGGAATTAGTATTACGGTATTTTACGTAACAGTGAGTCTAAGTAATTACATATTACCATCATATGCTCGATAACTTTATAACCTTAATAAATTTACTACTGTTAAATTTTACCATATGTTTTCTCTGAAAAGGAGCGGTTTTGTTTATCCCAGTTTTCTTATATGTTACATTAAATATGCCATTCATTTCACATTTTAATAGACAGAACAATAATTTTTTTTTTAAATATATAGATTAATTGTACTATCTATTCTAGATGTTTCCGGTGGAGTCCCTCACGTATTACGTAATCCCGTGGACAAAAAATACTTATCGGATTGAAATATCAACCAAAACCGTTCTTAAAAACCGAAAGGTGGATATCCACCTGAACGCAGGAACAATTTTTAATTATATCTATATTTTAGTCGAGAACGCTCTCATTCTTATTTGAGTAAAAATTTATATAAACAAAGTGTATCTACTCGTAACAAAGCTTAAAAATAAATTTAAAAGTAAAATGTGCATACAAACAAAATTCAGGATATCGCTTGTATTTTTTGAAATCGCTGAAAGGTTAACGCTTGACTGTGATGACACCTGATGGTAAGTGATGATAAGTCAACATAGAAGCCCGCCATAGTGGTAAGAGACGATAAACCTCTTGTTTTCTATATATCATCGTGCTGAAACATAAATATCTTGCTTAGCGGTATATCTTTGCTCATATGTTGATAACTTGACACGACCGAAGCCTCCTGCCAGTCCAGACTCATAAAAATTAGAAAATGAAATTTCCAAAATCTGCAACACGTTGCCATATTTTATTATTACATCTTAATATATTTTATTCGAACAATAGGAGTACTAGGAAACTATAAGTTTTAATAATAAACAAATAATCAGATAAATTTAATGTTATTGTCTTGTTTGTCTTGCGAAAAAGTTATAAATCTTTGCGGATTAACCAAGTTCAATGTTTGTTAATATGTCAAATATCGTTATAAAATGTACATTAATTTAGTAAATATAACAACAAATAACCTTGAATGTACTAAGTAAATATATAATGTGCTCTGTTAACGACAAAGTACCTATATAATTACCAACCACGTACTTCCTTTCATATTTCGTGCAACGTCCCATATTGCAGTCAGTCCGTTGCGTGCTACTTCCGTTGTTAAGCATTGTAATATTTGAAGAAATTAAAATTTTCTTTAGATTCAAGAAAAATAATGTTTAAGACAAATATATGTAAATATATTAAAAAAACATTCAAATGCTTTTTTTATTAATAATGAAAAACTTTTTGTAAGAAAATATTCTTTCAAGGAAATCAAAAATGACAAATGTCATGATTTCCAATTAGTAAGTACTCTGTGGTCGAGTTGTCAAGTCGAAAATGGTGAAAAAGTTTTAACTGTTGAACTGCATTAATTCTAGAGATATATATGTAATATTATTATGAAAAGGAATATAATTAAGTTAAGCTTAACATTTTGACGAGTGCAAGTAGTAGTCGCTTTGCTTGTAGAGGGTTCGATCGCCGGTAAGGCTAAAATAGGAAATTGCATATTCTAATTGGTTTGAGTGGGAGTGTGGTCGTTCGCTAGTTACCACCCTACCAGCAAAGTCGTACCGCCAACAAAAGAAATTTTTGTTCCGGTACAATACTATATAGAAAACCATAAGAGGTAAAATTGCCTCTTACCAGATTAACGCGCTTCCATATTAGATTGTATCATCACTTATTCACAGATAAGCGCTAACCTGTACTCAATAAAATAAGTTATTTTTCTTAACACAAAATATTTGAAATTCATAGATGTAATGGTAAAACATATATTTAAAGAATAATAGGTTTACACCAAAGACAACTCAATTAGTTCGCGTCGTAATAAACTTCTTAAAATTATTATCGTGCTATTAGCAAATATGTTATGCGTTTCATCATACACTAAGGAAGTGAAAAAAAATCTAAATTGAATATAATACTAGCGGGGTTTAAGATTTAAAAAATATGGTAGTAATTCTATTTAGATTCAGACAGTATTTTATAGTTTATTACTTATACTAATCAAGAATGCATTATTTATATAGCTAGTTATGTATATTCCACTTTATGTCCGGTACTATTACAACTTAAGACTGTAAATAAAGATAGAAAAGGCGGCCAAGTTCGTATAGCTGCGTATAGTGTAGGGTTCCGCTCTTGCCCAATATGTGTATTTAGAGGTCACGAACCGGTTCAAAATTTTCTTTAAAAACTCAATTACGGGCATTTTTTATATAATTTCTTAGAAGTTTTTATTAAGAGTTGTATTAAGGTATCGTAAAAGGGTAAACATTGTATTTCGGAAAAACAGACATTTAAGTAATCATAAAACTATAGACGGTAGGCTGTAGATTATGGTACTAATCAGTTGACTTTAAAAATATTATGCAAACAATGAGGTTAAAATAATAAACTCACGAAACCTTATATTTGCTCATTATTTGTTAAACTGGACTTACGAAATTTAACTCGCTATCGCTATTAGTGGTAAAATTTTTCTTTTTGCAAGCGAGGAGGAATTTTTTTTAACACATTGCCGGTATTTTCATCTACGTTCTATGCTTTTCGTCCGAGTTCAATGCAATTTTGTAAAAGTTAACCGAGCTCTGATTTTCGATGAAAAATGTTAAATTATGTTATATTTTTATGTATGTGATTACATATTTAACAAATGGATTTTTATATATAAAAATAATTTTACTCGTTTTTCAAAGTATCTGGAGTGCTTGATCGATTTTTATTGTAATTTATTGAATATATTAACAATAAGAAAAAAATTTGTTATAAATGTGAAGAAGTTTAGAATGAAGTACTTGACGTATACAAATTTATAGTTCCAGTTTTTAATATTTGTTATGATATAAATAGCCTATAAATGCCTAATGGTTGAGCCAAAGATGGAGAGCAAAGAGTTGTGTAAAGTGACAATGGGCGGGGGTCACGTCGACCGCAAGTCGATGGCCAGCGTTTATTTGTCGGTGCCTTGGTTAGGAAATTAGTTTACAAATAACTGAGGCATATAAACAGTAATGAAAAAATTTTGAAATTGAAAATTATTAACAAAACTCTTCCAGGTAACTGAGATCTCATCTCGTTTATAAGTTTGAAACACAAATAAAAATACATTGTGATTGTTATTAAAATTTTATAATAAAACTAATTGTAACAGCGGTCTTGCTAGCACAGTTTCCCCATTTTATGGAAATCTTTTATCTTTAACAAACACAAACGGTTCATTAAAATTAGTTCCCCGGTTTAGAAGTTAAGTCACATACACACGCACAGAAGAATTTCATATACACGTATATATAAAGATGAAACAATATATTATGGATTTTTTATGCAAATTTTATTTTAGGCCGGCAACGCATCAGCGGTCCCTATGACGCTGCAGGTGTCTATGGGCGGCGGTAATCACTTAACATCAGGTGACCCGCTAGCTCGTTTGTCTGCCATAATTAGAAAAAAAAATTGGGATTTCTTCTATCAATAAATTAAAAATTTGCACGTGATAGTATATATAAAATAATATATGTGTATATATATAAAAAAAAATTTATGATATATTTCAAATAGAATAACATTTTAAATAAAGGATACGGTTCGTCATTTGACTAAATCGCATTCTTACAAAGAATGTCCTTCACGAAAACAATGGCCTTCACAATATCGTTCCCATTGGTGAATTTGTAAACATTGTAAATGATGCCAAGTTTTTGTATCAACGTTAACCGCGACTTATTATGTGTCAGTAAAAGGGGCTGCTCTGCGATATAAAGCGAAGTGTTATTCTTTAGATTAAAACTGTTGACTTTTAATATGTCATAATGATAATTATGTGCTCTTTGTTTTACATTTAATGGATGTTGATGGTGCAATTGTATTTAACTGTCTGTTATTTGGTTTTATATTTAATGGTAATGGATTTCGATGTATTTTATTGGAATTTATATTAAATATAACATGGATAAAAAAAACAGTATGGAGTTTCTTGCCGGGTTCTTCTCCATCTAGTCTGTAGGTTGTGAACCAATGGTAGTCATTGACAAAAAGTTTACTGGAAGTAAAGAATATTTTAGATTGGATATCGACCTTTTATTATGAAAATCCTATTTATCTATTTTTTAATAAATTTCAAAAAAAATTAATAATTATTAGTACCCTATTATCGTGCTATTTCGGACACACGCATTGTTCCATTTCCTTTCATTACTAAAAAAAAGGGTGGCAATGTGTTTAAATGATTAGTTCTCATAAAATATTACTTTAATATACAGAAAATTACAAAGTGATTGATAGGAGCTAAAAGAAAAATAAGAAGATATGGTTTTAAACATAAATTTTTGTGGTTTATCAACATATTGGTGTTACGATCCATGCAACTGGGTCGAATTATCGACATAATTCAAAAACGCCATCGGTATGTACCCATTAAAATAGTCAATAAGTAGATACGTATTGGTATTTAAATAGGCTTACATTATAGGTGAGCTAATTAGACTTTGACGAACCATTTTCGACAGGAGTCATTGAAAACAATATATCCAATGTTATTATTTATAACTTTCAAATCGATTGTAGGTGTTCTTGCATCACTTCATAAGTAGGTCGTTATTGATTTTAACAATTTGATATCTAATTACTTATATACAACATCTATAAATATTATATATATCGAAAAATTTATACAGTAGGTGCCTTTATAAATTTCTTTTTTCATTACGGATAAATATATCAAAAACTACGTTATAACGTAATAACAGTTCAAATTGTTTATTAAGGACACACACAGCATATTATTTTCATCACGTAAAATAAATTATTTTGTGTTAAAATCTCGTTTCAAATCGATAAAAAGTACCTTGTCACCACTAATAATGTCATTAGTTGATTTTTATGTTTGTTTAATTTTCAAACGGCATTTTTTGTATAATTAGTTTTTTCAACTATGTCACTTTTCTTACAAGGAAACGAATTGTTATTATAGGCATGGCTAGAATTATCACCCTACCAGAAAGGATGTGCTGCACAACAAAAAAAAATGCGTGCGTTCAAAGTACACATGCCAGAAACTTCTTTGGCAAAGCAATTTTGTCTTGATTATATTTATACAAATCTAAAACTTTAGATTTTCGAGACGTAGATGGAGGGAAAAAGATAACTATGTTAGGAATTTAATTTAGTGTCGAAAATTAATACAAATAAATTATTGAAACGCGTCATTAGCGTTACGAAGATGTGCAGCGGTTTTTGTGCTAATTCGTTTGAAGGTTGGGTAGTTATAATATTTACAAATAAAGTGTGGCATTTCAATTCGCCACACGTTATTTAATAATTTAACATACTATTTTTCATAAAATATAAAATAAAAATGTTTCATAAATGACATGTCAGAAATAAATAAAACCACTATCAACTCACCAAGAATCTACGTGACACCTGTATCCTAAAGGCCTAACACAATATTGTAATTTTAACAACATAAAATAATTTACATTGACGTCATTTTTAGGTTAAGCCTGTACATAGGGAATTTACGCTTCAGCGCTGTGTGAAAGCAGTTAGAAGATAAATTGTTAATCTTTTACCAGGTTACCGTATTACAAATTTATCTATATCGACTCTTACATCATTAGATCAAAATAAAGTACCATCGTTTAAAGTACATAAATTTCTAACTTAGCGAGAAAACGGCGTCTAGTTTTTATATTAAATATAATTTTTTTAATTATACTAAATGGTAACATTGAATTTCAAATTCTAAACACTTGACCCGAGGTTGTATAAATATTATCGACTCGAACATAATGAGGTTGTATATTGACCGATGTGTTAGGACAGGGCCTTCACACAATATGAAAACAAATATACTTATGTTTAGGCTAGTTAAGAAGAGACTAATACGTATTTATAAAAATCTTTATAAAACAAACAGCAGTTCAAATAAACTATTTTAATATTTGCATATGGTCCAATTCGTTTATCGCCTCATTAGGCAATCTACTATATTCATAATGTTCCATCAGTAGTGTTTTGAAAATTGTACAAGAGAGATTTGTTCATGGCGCGGTTAGATTATTTGCTTATCAATACAGAAAAAGCCTAAATTAAAAATAATATTATTAATGTGAAAACAGTATTGGATCCTAACAGTTTCTATTTAAAAAAAACGTTTAAGATAACTTTTCTACACCACCTTATCGGATGTCTACTTATTATGACAAAATACACAAAATAATAGTGCCTCAGTCAAAATAGATTGCTTGCTAAACTCGATTTGCAATTGCCGTTTGGAGTGTTATCGTATGTTACATAATATTATTAGAAGAAAATCCTGATTATGGTATCATGCTAATAAACAAACAAGCTTAAACTGTGTTTAGAATCAACGTAGTTTATTAAAAGATATAAACACCTTGAAAGAGCGCCATCTTTATTACTACACCTACTTAACTAACATGTCCAGAAGCAACTTCATTAATTCTGAGGTAGATGGCAGTTAATTTCATCAAGCAAAGCAGCATGATCGCTTATTACGAATTTTGATATTTTTGTACTACCGATATATTTATGTATTATATGATAATATTGTATATATTTATAGTTTATATATTAATGTGTTATATATTTATTTATTAACATAAGTATGGGTTTACGTATGTCTATATTTGCGTTATCGTTATGAATTTCATTTTTCTTTACAGCTAATTAAGTTTTATCCTTGTTAAATTTTATATATAGTTGTTTAGTTATGCATACTTGTACCTATACCACATCTCATTAAATACTCTCCTATGTCAAAGGACTCGTGGAAGAGTTCTCTCTTAAGAGATAAGTTGTCCTATGTACATCCATTATTGTTTTACATATGTTGTTTTGTCTGTTTTGGTACATAAATAAATAAATACAAAATATATTATAACTTCTGAATATTTGTAATGTTTTATTTTATGATTCTATTACATAAAACACTTAATGTTTTTAATTGCTCTGTTTTTTATTAGAACTAATCTCGAAACGACTGTCATTATAAAAAAGGCTTTAGAATTATATAATGATAATAAGAACATTCACATATAAGTTTCAAAATAATACACAAATGTTAAATTTATAAAATTTACAATTAATTAAAGATACATCATTGTAAACAATAATACAACTGAAATTTGTACACAATTACAGGCCATCTTTTTCATATCTCAATATTACAACATGACATAAAATTAACAAAATTCATTTTGAACAAGTTTAGAAACAGCTATGTTTAGCCTTTTGTTGTATAGCTCCATATACAGCATGAATACGAGGGAAACAGTAATTAGTAACCCACTAAATTGTAAAAAGAGTCACCATAGCTCTAGTCATTACACAGTTTTGAAGATATTGTAAAATGTTAGTGACTAAGGCTCAAAAACCTTCTTCACATTATTTCATTTGTAAAAAACCTAGTTTGGGATCGATCAATTGTTTGGTTTTCACTGTACTGTACTCGTTTATTCTCATGATCACGTAAGTCTGTTATAAAGTTCATTTCATATAACGGCAGCCGTATTAAACCAGCATGGCCACAGACTGGCTTCCCATGTAGGTTTTGAGGGATATAGATTTAAAAAGCTGGTAATGCTAAATATTTTAAACTAAAAATATCATAGGTATTGTTCTTACAGGTATATCAGAGGAAATAGTGAATTTTTTTTTTTTTAATATTGAACTATGAAATAGGATTTTTAAGTAAAGCTTCTAAATCTCATAGTAACCACATTTAAATCAATGTTTATGTAATAAGTATAAAATTATGAAATTGTTTATTGTTTGTTGTTATAAAATAAAGAACAAGATATGCATGAAGCAAATGTGATTTCATTAGGGTATTTTAAAACAGTCATTTATTATGAGACACATCAGAACCAGAAAAATCAAATAAATACAAATAGTAAAGACAACAACTATTATTCTTGAAGAATTGGTCTACAATATATGCTTCTGTTAACTGTTCTGAGAGTCTTGATTGCTACTGGAACTTTCATCACTACTGTCTTCTTCGCTTGATTCTTCTTCACTTGATTCATCTGACTCATTGACTTTAGCAGACTTTTTTGCCATTAATTCTTTAAATTGTCTTACAGTAATTTTTCTTGGCATTATTTCTCTTAAAAAATCTAAAGTATCATCATCTTGGACTATCTCTGCTATGTCTTTATATTCTAAGAAATTACTTTTACTATTTTTAAAAGCTCGCTTTGCTAGATCGGTTATAAATAATTCCTGTAAAAGTGTCATAAAATATTATAGCTATCAAATTGGGTAATAGGCCTAAAGCAAATTATAAGAAACACTACATGAGAAACCATACTAAATTTTTAGGGATTACTTAAATGATAAAAAACGTAGGAGTAAACAAATTCATCAAATACGAATAAATTATATTATATACAAATATTTGTAATGATTGGGAATTCTTTTCCAGTTAGGGTGCTAAGGAATCCTCAAAACTGTGGATTCTAAGTCTTTCTTTAATATAATAATACGAGGAAATGGTTTTTAAAAACTGTAAAAGCATGTCTTGAATTTTGCTGAAAATTATAAAACATACCGTGACTTTTGTAACCAAATATAAAGGTTCAGGACCAACTGCGTCTACGTCTGGAGAACTTTTCATTATAGTTTTAACTCTGGATAAAGGCAAATGTAAATCTTTTTCTGCTTTTGCTGTAGACATTTTTTTTACTTGTGCTAGCCAATAAAATATTTATGTAGTCTTGCAAAAAAATTAGGCTTAAAACTAATTTCTAAAAGGAGTAATTTAGACTAACTTAGTCTAACTAGTATTAGAAATAATTTCATTTATAAACTTATTACATGCATTAACTTTAAGTTAAACTTGCTTTTGCCCAAACAAGAAAAAGAAACCTTTAACGGTTAGCGGTTTTTTTAGCTTTTTTTAATAAAGGGCAAAGGCACAGATTAAATTGTAAGTGATAGAAAAAAATGTTTGAAAGTAATCGATCTATGAAATCGAGTTAGGTCATAAGAACTTTTATTTCAAATGTAATGAATGTTTCAAATGCACTAAATTATATCCTAATAAGTAAACATCAAATATTGCTACATTGCGGTACTAAAACTGTAAATTTAGTTAAATTAAAATGACACATAAGTTAACGCCGCTAAATGTCCAATTATCTGCGATGACTCCTCTCATTTTATTGAGTATCACGAATAACATATGCTGAAAACATCGAATTTAAAACTGGTTTGGGGTATTTTTAAACGACTTTAAAAAAAGGAAATTCTATTTTTGATATAATTTTTATTTAAAATTTCTATATAGAGCAAATATTTTGGACGCGATAACGTCAAATAAAAATAATTTTATAAATCGATAACCGTCGGTTACAGGCAGTACATAGCACGACTCTTTGTTGCGTTCCGCCTGAGCCGAGCGTGCAAGTGAGATCGCGAAACAAGCGATAGAGGCGTGACCGGCCTAATTCCATTGTGTATTACAAGAACAATTTTTTGTTTCAGTGTTATAACGTAAAATTATTATCCGTAAACTGACGTTGCCACCAAATATTTTTTAAATATATAACTAAAAATGGAATGACCATAATAGTACAATACAATAACTTGGTTTTTAATTAAATACGGTCAATAAGTAAATAGTAGATTATATCAGTAAAAAAAAATTACATGATTAGGCAATAAATAATAAATTTAACAACATACAAATAGTTCACTTATCTTTGGTACCCTGATTAAACAACTAAATTGTAATGGAAGGCAGATCTGTTACATATCAAAGTTGTGTTACTTAAACGAGGTTTCTAACCGGACATTTTGTATTTTTAATACGGTGAGAATCCACTTAAGAGGTTTTTAGTAACTAAATTTATTTTAGAAATGTCATTAAGATACAGTGTCACAAAGCTAAATGCAATCGATTATGTAAAAATCGATATTTTCTATGGCAGTTTATATCGCAGTAAAAGAAAATACCAGTGTTATTTTAATAACAGATAATAAAAACGATATATCAAAAAGTGGATAAAAGATGGAGCTGTATATGTAGTGCTGCTATCTAGTATGCACATGTAAGACTACTTTATGATTTGTGGTACGTTTTTAATCAGATCTTGGAATCGTTCAAAAATCGACAATCGTCGATAGGGTCGTTCAATGCTGTACAGAGGTCATGCCCACAAGGCCCAATCTTGCGCTGGCTGGCTCCAGCGGCTATTGGTGACCTTCTTTATATAGTCGGTCCACCTTGTGGGGGTTCTGCCTACACTACGTCATCCAGAGACGTGCGGGGTCACCATTCCAGTACCTTCGGGCCCAAACGTGTATCGGTTTGTTAGGATATGTGTCCGCTCATTACCATTTTCGCTGCGCGATTCTTAGGGCCCTGTGGGTGACTTTGATCCATCTAAATATCTCCTCATTTCTGATGTACCCGCGTAGGGAATCTCCGAGAATAGCCCTCTCCATCGCTCGCTGCGTGACATTGAGCTTTCGAATGAGGGCCATAGTCAGCAACCATAGTTTCCGATCCGAAGGTCTTCACTGGCGGAATCACATGGGATTCTTTCCTAGTTTTGGAATGAGATAGTATTTACACATATTTTTGTTTCAACTTTTTAACTACTAACAAATCGTTCCTAGTATGCAAATCAAATGCAGTGTCATCAAAATCAAGTACAACATTTAAAATGATGATTTTATATATTAACGTGAAGGTATTATTTCGTAATCGATAATCGGATTACTTCGAACAGAATTTTAGAGTCTAGAACCTTGCGTGGTATTTAAGAGCGTATGCATGTAAATCGCGAAAATCTTTTTCAATATATCGATATAATCTATATGTTTGCAACTAAACTTTCTTGCATTTTGTTACCTGTTATTGTTATTTGTTAAACGCACGAACTAGCTAGTGACGGCCTCGTTGGCTCAATGGTGAAGTAACTCGTTTCGTCCTGGGTTCAATTACTGGCAGGGTAAACTTAATTTCATTTGCCTAATAAAATGAAATTTAACTCGGAAATTGTAATATGAAGGTACTTAGTACTATCTTTCTCTATCTTGTAAGGGTTTTTTGTATAGAAATATTATCTAGAAAACAAGTATACGGTTTATCCGATGACTGGAGTAAATCTTGTCGTTCATAGACTGGGATTTCTTTCCGGTTAAAAGAGCTGAGGTGGTTTTGCTCTTTCTCTGCTTAACAGCCAGGGCCCCCAATTTCTTCAGCCTCGCAACGAATCTACGCAACACATTGTTGCTACTTCACATTGCTATTCAGCGAAGACATTGCACTACACTATTCGTGTAACCGCAATTACGAGCTGCAACTGAGATCTATTACTGATATAGGATTTCACCTAATAATTATTTCATGAGAACTGAAACGATTTTAATTGTTTATTACCAAATGTAATAAATAAGTGCTTGTAAAATCGATTATAATTTTACGCTTACGGGCTCCTTGCTTCTTAATTTGAGACCTCCTAATTGAAAGCTCGATAAATTTATATTAATACTAGCTGACCCAGCAAACATTGTTTTGCCATATAACTACTATTATCGCTAATAAAAAATAGGGGTTGGTGATAGAAAAGTCAAAAATTAGGGTTTTATGTATTTTCGTGTGCTGTATCACAAAAAAATAATTTCGTCCCAAAATTAAAAAAAAAAGGGTAAACAACCCTTATCATTGAACATATTATCACGACTCAATGTCGCCAAATTAGATAGGCTATCCCCTGATTTGGATTTCTTTTATTTGATACCCTACTGCATCTGCAATCTTAATATTACCAAGTCACTAATATTATCAAATTATATATTAGATTTTAAAATAACTTGTAGATTTAGAAAAAGAAATCACAATACTGTAGATTTATTATTTTTGCATATATCTTTACTGTTTTAATTTATCTATATTACAGTTTTACGAAAAGGTAGCAGGGAATTATGATCCAAAATAAATACACAGTTGTGGTCTTAACGCTAGCTGTCTTTATTTTCCATTTCCTTATAGAAAATACTTTTACGAAAAACAGTATAAAGGGCCGCCCGCGAGCCCGAACGTCCGAGTGAAACGTCGATGACTAGTACGCCAGGCAGCCCAGCCAACATCCAATACTTACATGAAAACGATAAATAATACAAAAAAAATACTGAAAGTATGAGATCGAAAGCTTACAGCGACTTCTCAATTTTGATCAGTTCGGCAATGCCATCATACATCTCCTTGACAGCATCATACTCGGTAAGACCCATGCGCCTCTTGTTGGAGATGTCATACACACCACCCTCAGCCTCAGTGTGCTCACCACGGGTACCACGAACCTGTAAGTGGTACTTCGATGCAACCTCTTCAAGCTTTGCCTTGTCAGCAGCCAACTTAGGCAGCTTAATGTGCACAGATGCACGTACGGTTGTGCCCAAGTTGGTGGGGCAGAAAGTGAGGAATCCAAGGCGATCATGGTGTGAGAAAGGAATCCTCTTTTCAATGTCGTTGACAGCAGTCACTAGCCTTTTGTATACTTGTTTCAGGTCACCACCCATCTGCATAGAGATGATACGGAGATGATCTTCCTCATTGCACCAGACAAGGAAAGTCTTGTTTTCATTGTGGTAGATACCACGTCCAGTGGGCCAGAAACGGCAAGCATTGGCAGCCTGGAGGAAGCGATCACCTTCCTTGAAGAGGAAATGATCATCAATAAGTTGCTGCTGGGTTTCCTTGGACATGCCAGTCAGGGGGAAGAAGGTACCCTTAAGTTCAGCTTCAAGACCAGAGAGGGTGGAGGATACTTTATCTTCCATCTCCTTATATTGGGCTTCTGTCAAGCAAGGGTTGAAAGGATAGCCCTCCAATGAGCGACCACAACGGACACGGGTGGAAACAATGAATTCATTGGCAGGGTCAAGGTTTCCAAGGGTTTCAACATCACCCCAGTTCTTGGGAGGGTGCTTGTCAGTTTTCTTAAAACCATTGTGGTAGTCTTCAATGATGGGGTCAAAGAGTTCAGCGAAAACAGAGTAAGATTCAGCATCAGGAGCGTAGATTCCAACTCCAGAGTCCAAGTTCTCAATACCTTGAAGTAATAAATGTAAAATAAATTATCTAATAAAACAAAATTATGTAGTAAATAAATTGTAAATAATCTCCTGCATCAAATTGTAATAATGTCTGATAATAAAACTTTACCTACAAATACCTATTTGTCATCAATAAAAAAAGAACTAAAACCAAAATAATTTTCGATTTAAGAATTAAAATTTTTATCAAAATTAAACTTTAGTAAAATCTGGTAGGCTATATCAATAGTCAAATAGCATAGCTTAGTATATAAAAATCCTATACATTAGATGGATTTAGTTAATAATAAAAACTGCCACTTACCAGACTGAATGCAATCCAAGAGTGTTGAGCCAAAAGAGGTCTTCTTGTTCTTGAGAGCGTCAAACACTTCTTTGGTGAGGTATTTCTTTAGCAGCGACTTGGATTCGGAAGCTTGGAGCTTGCTGAATCCAGCTTCCAGTTTTTCAATAGTTGCGGCGTCCACCATAGCTGCGGCTTTTCTGCAAAAAGATTAAAAACCATTGTTATTATAATATACACTTTATGTAACAAAAATTATAATGAAAATCATCTAACGCCTTCAGCGCTGCACATGTTGCTCGCGTACACATAATTATTTAGCTTTTTGAATATTAAAAACGAAAATTAAATCGCAAAATATCCAATGCACAAATTCCTGATTGACATAAATGACGTTCAAAAATAATAGTGTCGAAGGGTAGTCACGACACGAACATTTTATGTCACAATTGTTTTTGAAAATTAGGGATGTCCTATTAATTCCTAATATTAAAAATAAAAAAATTAGCTGTGTGGTTGTTCTAAAAATTATATATCGATTTAATACAATGTAGTTTACCAAATATTTAATAAAATGTTACACGAAAATTTACAAACCGTCGGATGAGGTAATACGCAAGAACAGCACCGCCGCAAACAATAACGGGAATCGTGACTTTTAATTTATAATTCATTGTGATCGGTTACAAATGGTACTAAGGGCGATGAAAGGGTCTAGCAACTAGGTGATAGTGTCAGGGGAACTGCCGGGATAGAATTGTTATACGAACACACCCAAGAACCACTTGATTTTAGTAGAATTACGTAATTTTGTCAGAGGTCGCCTTTGCCGTGCGCAAGTCGAGTAGATTTGTCAGCTCACTGCGCACCGGTACTTCTTGCTGCGCGCAGAGTTTACCTCCCACTCGATGGCTGCTTACGAATGTGTTATCGCGAGTTTCTTATTACTGAATTGCATTCATTTCTGTACAACGTATGTAACATAACAAACCATGGTCAAATTACAGTATCATATTCACATTCCAAGAAAATAACGAAATTTGTTTGTACTTTACATATTCAGTATTATTTTATGTTTTCTTTCGTATGTAATGAAATTGTATGAAAATATGAAATATATACATTAAATCAGAATCATAGTATATAATTGTTATAAAAATGAATTGAAAACATTTCGAGAAAATTATACCCGAGCGATGTTTAAATACCTTCTGTAAATATATTTCCCTTATTTAAGATTTTTCATTATATTTATAATTACAATAATTTCAAAAATGTGAGTGGAATCATGAACAACAACATTAAAAAACTAAATTAATCATTATAAAATATTACTAGTATTCATATATACTCATCAAATGCATGAAAACTCTTAGATAGACTATTTCTTGGGTAGTTAATTTTTCGTGGTTATAACTAAAAATCCGAATAGAAAAGAAATCAATTTAAAAATTATCTAAGCAAATGCCGGTTAACAATACGCACCCATCGGCTTCATCACCCGGTTTAGTTTCCTTATTCTCTTTCGTCGCACATCCACCCATTTTCACTATTATGAGATGCTACTAGCTGCTAAACATGCACTATACCACAAAAAAACTACTGCAACTAAATAAAATGAACGGAGGATACTAAATGCAATGATGGAGTGATATTTTGTCCAAATGAATATGCCTGTGCAGGGAGCGGCGAGGGCGAGGGGTGTCCCGATCGATGCCCAGTACGCACGCACGCGGCTAACGCTTCCCGCCCTTCGGGAACCGCTTCAAAACTTTTCGGAGGGAAACCTACCCCCGGCCAGCGCCACCGTTTACGTTCGCGGGCTTTATTTGAATGCAATACCGATTGCTCACCGCAGAGATCAGTCATATCAGAAAAAGCACACTTAAACTTATCATTGCACATCTTGAAAAGGTTTAAATTGTCACTAGATAAAATTTTAATCGTTATCAATACTTGAAGTGGTACTAGGTGACGTAGGCTGGTGGGGGCGGTAGAATTAATTCTAAAGTGTCTACCGCTTACCTTGCACTAGAACAACCGTTAGAGTCGACTGCGAGGAGTAGAATGGTCGGTGCGGGAGTGCGCGGAGCGTTAAGCCCACTACGCCCCGCGCCCGCACCACAGCCCTACCGCTGTCAACCTTGGCCTTCCGCTTTCTTGGGATGCTTCGCGTCTGATCATAGCAGACCTCACTCTTTTAAAAATTTAAAACTTGATATAATACGTTGCTACTGTTGCTCAACATGACTTTTAAACTCATTTCTCAAACTCGCCGGGCTATTGAAAACAAAATTTATTACGAGTTTTATTTTAATTCGATGCATAGGAACTAATTTAAAATTAGGATGTTGTCGATTCTTTTCTGAGGTTGGACATATTCCAAGAGTAATACGGTAATACATGCTTACTAGCATTATACGTTATTTAACTTTTTTTAATTCATAGTAAGTGTTAATTTTACGGTTTTCGTGGTTTTTTTACGAAATTATATTGGTTATTTTGTATTGTCTATAAGTAATCATGTCATACACAATACAAAAATGCGCTAATACATCACTATTCTAAAAATCAATATTTATACATTGATTTTGATGTTTTTGTTATATCTATTGCGCAAGTGCTTCTAAAAAAATTACTATATATAAGAGTATTTCACGCCTAGATTTAGTATATAGACGATTTTACCAGTATGGGTGGTTGGACTTGATTTTTGGTTAAAGAAATGTGATCTCGCTAAAGGCTATTAAGGGCTAGAATCCAGGGCCTTGAAACAAGTAAACTAGTATTTACTGAAATGAATGTTTTTGGTTTTAATTAGCTGTCAATATAATGATTATATAAAATTTCAACTGTTTTATATTTAGAAAATCATATTTGTGAATTCTTAATAAAGTATAAAATTTCTTAATTAATGTGTTTGAGTTTCTCCAAGTCGGGCATAATAGATTTATGTATAATTGCCATTCTTATTTGATTACATTTGACATGTATATTCCTTTCTTTCATACTTAATATTTTACGTAAAAGGTAAATGAATCCGAAACAATAAATGTAGTTTTTCATAACATAGCAATAGATTTGTGTCCTTGACATATTAACCAAAACATTGCATGACCTGTACTTGAATTTCAAGACCAAGAAACCATACGGCTACCCCAACCCCGCGTTTGTTGTATATATACGACTATAAATAATGTGACCTTCAAATTTATAATTGCGTTCACTTTCCTTTACAATTTTTTTTTGTGAAATATACGAGTGTTACATATTACCTTCATCAAAAAGTGTGACGTGGTATCATGTAACAAATTCGTAGATTAAAGAAGAATCCTGAAACTTTACGAGTAACTTTTATTACAAGGGAGCCTAACGAGTTTTTATGCGGTTTTCACCGTTAAATAGAAAAATAACACAAAATAAGTGTGAAGATATTTTATTCTATTATAATATATGAGAAAAGGTATAACAGGTTAAAAACTAAAGTGTTTATAACCTTAAAGTAAATATATAAAATCTTAACGTTATGGCATAATTTGTATTATTCTCTATGTAAACCTAACTTGTTATAAATTACACTCCCAACTGATTGCAATTCATAAGGCATAAGTAAACGCAGTAACAAATAACAATGGCTGGTTGTTCGTAAAAATGAGTTTCCGGTTATTCAATCCATAAATTGTTTATCATTTAATAAGACTTAAGTAAAATGGCATTCTATGCACACAATCTTCAAAAAAAAATCGGTTTTTCGTCAAATTTCAACACTTTTTCACTCAACTTAAATATTAATATGTTTAAGTTTAAGTGGCATATTTTATAAACTAAATAGTAATATTATCAAGTTTTAGTTGTAGATTGATGAGTAGCTATTGTTGTTTTATGGGATTAAAAGATAAATTCGAAAATATGTAGGTACTTTTATAAACGTGCACAGTTACCGAAACAATTTTGAAGCCGATACAATTAATACAGTCAAAACTTCAATTATTCTTAACTCAACTTGTTTAGGATTATGTTAAAAATTGTAATACATCTAGAAAATTACAAATACGTCGTCGCTTCCACCGATGGACGTCCACTGCTGGACATAGGTCTCACGAAATAATGCCCACAAGGCCCGATCTTGCGCCGCTCCAGCGGCTCCAGCGGCTACCGGCGACCCTCCTTATGTCGTCGGTCCTTCTTGTGGGGGGTCTTCCTACACTGCGTCGTCCGGTGCGGGGTCGCCATTCCAGCACCTTCCGGCCCCAACGTCCATCGGTTCGTCGGACTATGTGCCCCGCCCATTGCCACTTCAGGTTCGCAATTCGTAGGGCTATGTCGGTGACTTTGGTTCTACTACGTATCTCCTCATTTCTAAAGTCAGTGGCTACATTTCCGATCCGTAGGTAAGCACTGGCAACACGCTGAGTGACTCTGAGCT